>CAJHQQ010001956.1:0-77143 GCA_905132885.1 Moricandia moricandioides
TCACTCTTATTTATTATGTTCTACAACAAGCAAATACTCTGTTTTATCTCTGGTTCAGTTTCAAAGTCTCTGGATATCCTATTCATTCAAAACTCTCTTCTAATCTGAGTTCATAAACTCTGTTTCAGTTTCAAAATCTCTGGAGAGTCTCTTCCATTTTCAAAATATTGTCTTCTCTTGTCCTCAAAATTCATGAACTATTTCAATCAGTTCATAGTTTTGCCGAGTGGATAAAAGAAAACCAGCCATGGATATGAAGAAAAAGAATATGATTCCAGTAACCCTTGAGGGGTCTAACTACCTGCTACGGTCAAGAGTGGCCAGAGTTACCCTGGGAAGTCATGGACTTTGGGACTGCCACATCATAAAGGCTGGTGCTTCAAAGAGGATGGCTCAAGAGGAGAAACAGGCGAGTGTTCTGAAGAATGAAGACAAGTGGGTTCAAGAAGACCAGATAGCACTTGAGATCATTCATAGCTCTTTCTCTCACAGATTCAATATTGGAGGCTTACTCACATTGTGAAACTGTCAAGGATCTATGGGAGAGTCTTAAAATTGTTTATGGGAATTTCTCCAACCTGAGCAGAGTGTTTGAAGTCAAGAAGACTATCAACAACTTCAGCCAGGATGAAGTGGAGTTTAATCAATACTTTGGCAAGTTTAGAAGCTTGTGGGCAGAGCTAGATACACTGAGGTCATTCTCAGTTGATCCAAATGTTTTAAGAGAAAGATATGAACAGGACAAAGTCTTCAGTCTTCTCCTGAATTTAAGCCCATTCTAGAACCAGTTGATCAAGCATGTTCTGCGGGAAGAGAAACTTCCTAACCTAGATGGCGTGTGTGCTCTAGTTCAGAGAGAACAAACATCACACAACCTCTTTACAAGGGAAAGGAAGCCAACTCTCAAGGATATACACATCAAGAATGGAAGGATGGTGTTGTTACCTGTGCACAAGAAGACCAATAAAAGACATCTCAGGAAGAGAAACCAATCAAGCTTGTTTACTCTTAGGCCTGGTGGAATTAAATTCAAGGAGAACAATCCTCCATGCCTAGAAGTGGCGCTCGAAGGTTCATCTATGTACTCAGCTCTTACCAGTGATTCCAATGAAGGAGAAACATGGAACAAGGCAGAGATCAATGATGTTCCTATCAAAATGAGTGATATTGAGCCACTGATCAAAGCAGCTAAGGCAATCATCTCCACAAAGAAGTATGGTACACATTCCCTTATCTCTAGGCCAATCATAATAGATTCAGGAGCTAGTCATCATATGATTAGTGATAGGAATCTTATTAGTGATGTTAGGCCCGCCTTAGGGAATGCAATAATAGCTAATGGCGATAAGGTGAAGATAGAAGGAATATGGAACCTTAAGTTGTTTGATATAGAATCCACTGCCTTCTATATGCCTAGTTTTGCCTCTAACCTTCTGTCTGTGAAATATGCCACGGTTGACATGAATTGTCAGGTGGTGTTTAGGCCTAATGATGTTGAGTTTCAGGATCTTAAGACAGGGAAGGTGATTGGTGAAGGAAACAATCATGGTGGTTTATACCATCTCCAACAGACTAAGCTCTCTAAACTCTTTACTCCTTCTCATTCCTGCATGATCAGTAACTCAGCTGTGTGTGATAGCACTACTTGGCATACTAGATTAGGTCATCCTCACACTCGCGCATTAGAGATCATTATGCCTGATATGTCATTTAACCATCTAGAATGTGAAGCATGCATCTTAGGAAAGCATTGCAAATCTGTTTTTCCAACAACTGAAACTATCTATTAAAAATGCTTAGACTTAGTTCACTCTGATGTTTGGACCTCACCTTGTATTTCTAGAGATAACAATAAGTATTTTTTCACCTTTATAGATGAAAAATCAAATACACTTAGATCACTTTGTTGCCTTCTAAAGATTGTATGTTAGATGTTTTTATGAACTTTCAATCTTATGTCACTAACCACTTTAAGGCTAATGTGAAGGTATACAAGTCAGACAATGAAGGAGAGTATACAAGTCATGCATTCAAGAATCATCTGGCAAGACATGGTATAGTCCATCAAACAAGCTGCCCTTACACTCCTCAATAAATGGTGTGCCTGAGAAAAAGAATAGGCAGCTGATGGAGGTGGCCATGTCAATGATGTTTCATGCAAATGCACCTAAAATATTCTGGAGTGATGCGGTTGTAACAACATGATACTTAATCAACCAAATTCCTACAAGGGTGCTGAAGGACATCTCTCCTTATGAAGTGTTGAATCAAACCAGATCATCTATCCATCACCTCAGAGTGTTTAGATGTGCCTGCTTTGTGTTGATACCAAGAGAACAAAGGAACAAGTTAGAAGAAAAGAGCATGAAGTGCATGTTCATTGGATACTCATCTACACAGAAAGGATACAAGTGCTACAACCCTGAAACAAGAAGAGTACTTGTATCCAGAGATGTGAAGTTTATGGAAGGAAAATGATTTTATGCTGAGAAGAATTGGGATGAGCTCAAAGATATGTATCAAGCATCATACAAGGCCACTAACCTAAGAGATATTAAGGAAAGTCTTGGAATAAGCCTATCAAAAGAGAAGGAGACCACCAGAGAAGTTCCTCCTACTTACGAGACTGAACAAGAAACTGAAGACGTCACTCATCCTGATCCTGAAGGGGGAAATGGACAACAACCAGAAATACAGCAAGGTTTAGATGTTCATGATCAGGATGGTGTTGAAGAACAAGAAACTGAACCTACTCAAGTTCATGAGGAGGAAGAAGAATCAGACCAAGTTCATCCATTAAGAAGAAGTACAAGGATCAAGAAACTTGCATCAAACTGGATCAACACAAGAGTTTATTTCAATGCTGAAGTAGTGGCTCATCCAAGAAGTGCATTATTCTCTCTTGCTCAGTATCCAGAAGAGCGTCATGTCTTTATTGGGGAATTGGATCAGGAATACATTCCAAGATCATATGAACAAGCTATGGAACATGAGGAGTGGAGAGAATCAGTTGGAGATGAGATCAATGCTATGATCAAGAACGGTACCTAGTATGAAACTGAACTTCCCAAAGGCAAGAAAGCTGTGAAAAGCCGTTTGCTCTTCACTATCAAGTATCTACCAAATAGAAAATTAGATAGGAAAAGACAAGGCTGGTTCCAAGGGGATGCACTCAACTCTATGTAGAAGATTACCTTGATACATTTGCACCACTAGCCAAGCTTCACACCATCAAGATTGTTCTCTCCTTGGAAATCAACTTGGAATGAGATTTATGGCAAATGGATGTCAAGAATGCATTCTTACAAGGAGAGTTGGAAGATGTAGTGTACATGCGACCACCTTATGGTCTAGAACATCTTGTCAAACCAGGGAATGTACTTAGATTGAAGAAGGCAATCTATGGTTTGAAGCAATCACCAAGGGCATGGTATCACAAGCTAAGTACAACACTCAATGGAAGAGGCTTTGTAAAATCAGAAGCAGATCACACTCTCTTCACCTTAACCAGCAAGCAAGGGATTGTGGTCAGTCTAGTGTATGTTGATGACATAATCGTCACGGGCAGTAACAAGGAAGGTATTCTCTTAACCAAAGCTTTCCTAAAATCATCATTTGATATCAAGGATTTGGGAGAGTTGAAGTACTTCCTAGGGATTGAAATATGCCGCTCTAAAGAGGGGCTTCTCTTATCCCAAAGAAAGTACACACTTTATTTTTTAAATGAGGCAGGAAACCTTGGAGGAAGACAAGCCAAGACTCCACTGGAAGAATTTTACAAGGTACTGTGAGAGGGGGAGTTTGAAAACACTTCATTCGAAGATGTCAACAAGTATAGGATAATGGTTGGGAATCTCATATACCTATCCATAACTCGCCCTGATGTATGATTTTTTGTGAATCAATTCAGCCAACACATGCAAGCCCCTAAGGTTCATCAGTGGAATATGGTTGAGAGGATCTTAGATACTAGAGAGAAGCTCCTCGTCAAGGTGTATGGATGGCTTGTAATGGAAGCACTGAAGTGGTAGGATATTGTGATGCTGATTGGACTGGAGACAGAGTTGATAGGAGATCAACAACCGACTATTGTACCTTCATTGGAGGAAATCTGATTACATGGAAGAGAAAGAAGCAGAAGGTGGTGTCATGTTCATGTGCTGAAGCAAAGTATGAAGCAATGAGGAAGCTTACTAGTGAACTCATATGGATCAAGGGACTGCTAAGGGATTTGGGAATAGAGATCACCACACCAATGAAAATGCATTGTGATAATTAGGTAGCCATTCACATTGCTTCAAAATCTTTTCCATGAGAGCAATAGAAGTGGATTGCCACAAGGTTAGACAAGCAGTAGAGGAGCAAGTGAAACTTCCATGCTACACTAGAAGTGAAGATCAATTGGCTGACATATTCACTAAGGGCACCAGCAACAAAGTTTGTGAGTTCATTCATCCTAAGCTTGGACTCATAGACCTTACTTGTCACTGATCCTCTTGCCATGAAGTGTTCTACTTTTTTTTCTTTGCTTGGTTATTATCCAAAGTGGTTTTTCCTGGTGAAGGTTTTAATGAGGGAATGCTTCATGGTATCCAAGCTTGACCAGTTCCTATGGTCGAGCTTGAGGGGGAGTGCTGACATAAACACAATAAATTGTTGAAGCAATAAGGAGAAGGAGGGAAACAAGTACATTAAGATCAAACAAAGAATCAAGTTACCTTGGGAAGCAAAACTGTCTGTACAGCCCAACCCTAACCTGACTTAGAAGGCAAGCAAGGGAGCTTGCTTGCAACAATAAATCTCGCCCAAATGTCCAGAACAATTCAAAAATATGTGGGTAAGTGGATGTAGCTGTTGGAGAAGAGACAAGAAGAGATCACATGTCTTGGCTAAGGAAGAAAGAGAAAGTTAGGATGTTACTTTCACAGCAGGCTGGACCACCTCTTTGTATGTTCCAGCAGATTAGATTAATAGTTTCTGATCAGATGTTTTCATCATTTATTTCCTTTAAATATGTTGTAAACATGAACCTGATAATTCAAGGAAATCATTTCCTCAGTACTCTCTCTACTATCTCTCTCTTATTCTTCATGTTCATCATTCTCCATACACAATAAAGTACACAAATCTCTATATTCTTTCAATTGATTCAAATTCAAGGTGATTATACACATATTTATAAATCCAAATCTAGCTTTTTACATCGTGACTCATTCTGGTTTGACTAGAATCAAGAAGAAACTGCCAACTCCCCAAACAGGGAATACTAGAATCACTTCGGTTGAAAGTGAGATAACTTCTTCATCATAACTCCTATGATATTGATTCAATTGCAGGGTGATTTCCACTTATTTATGAGTCAAAATCACGCTTCTTACATGGTGATTTATTCTGTTTTGATTAGAATCAGGAAGAAATTGTCAAATCTCTAAACATGGAAAAATGGAATCACATCAGTTGAAAGTGGCATAACTTCCTCATCATAACTACTATGATATTGATTCAATTTCAGGGGGCTTTTCCACTTATTTATAAGTCCAAATCAAGCTTCTTACGTAGTGATTCATTCTGTTTTGATTAGAATCAAGAACAAACTGTCAAAGCTACAAACAACGTATATTGGAATCACTTTAGTTTAAAGTGGGATAACTTTTTCATCATAACTCGTATGATATTGATTCAATTTCAAGGTGATTTTCTACTTATTTATGAGTCCAAATCAAGCTTCTTACATCGTGATTCATTCTGGTTTGATTAGAATAAAGAAGAAACTGACAAATCTCCAAACAGGATAAACTGGAATCATATCGGTTGAAAGTGGTATAACTTCTTCATTATAACTCCTATGATATTGATTCAAATTCAGGGTGATTCTCCACATATTTATAAGTCCAAATAAATATTCTTACATGGTGATTCATTCTGGCTTGATTAGAATCAAGAAGAAACTGCCAAATCTCCAAACAGGAAAAACTAGAATCACTTTTGTTGAAAGTGAGATAACTTCTTCATCATAACTCCTATGATATTGATTCAATTTCAGGGTGCTTTTGCACTTATTTATGTGTCCAAATCAAGCTTCTTACTATTCAACTTGAAAATAAAGATGGGAAAGATATAAACAACAGAAGGAGATCAAGAGAGTGATTATGGATTGACCAAGACAAGATGGTCCGTACAATGTGTACGGATGACCTAACCCTAACTTAGTGTGAAGCCAAGCAAACTTTTGCCATTGGAATATTCTTTGGGAACTCTCCAAGGGATCTGGAAGATTTAAATCAGAGGAAGGAGCCGTTGGAGCTAGGGGCCAAATGAAGGTCACATGTTGTGTTAAGGAGAGAAGGGGTGGACGAGATGTCACTTTCACCAGACCTGTCCAAGCCCCGTTGTCTCTACTCTCTCGCTTTTTTTATTATTTCATTGTGTGCTCTTGTTTCCAGAAGTCGTCTATATATTTTGTAATTAAGTTCCTAAATGAAGTAAGGAGACAAAACTCCTATATTCTCTCTTTATTCTCTTATCCATAGGCACACACTCTCTCTCTCTCCTCTCTCTTAAACAAACAAATCAAACCTCATCTCTTTCCTCAGTTCTTGGTGTTCTTAATAAAACTTAAACTTACATCGTAATTTATTCCTGTTTGATTAGAATCAAGAAGAAACTGTCAAATCTCCAAACATGATAAACAGGAATCACGTCGGTTGAATGTGGTATAACTTCTTCATCATATCTCCTATAATATTGATTAGAATTCATGGTGATTCTCGACATATTTATTAGTCCAAATAAAGCTTCTTACATAGTGATTCATTCTGGGTTGATTAGAATCAAGGAGAAATTGCCAAATCTTCAAACAGGAAAAACTGGAATCACTTCTGTTGAAAGTGAGATAACTTCTTCATCATAACTCCTATGATATTGATTCAATTTCAGGGTGATTTTACACTTATTTTTTAGTCCAAATCAATCTTCTTACATCGGGATTCATTCAGGTTTGGTTAGAATCAAGAAGAAAGTGCAAAATATCAAAACAGGGTAAACTGGAATCACGTCGGGTGAAAGTCATATAACTTCTTCATCATAACTCATACGATATTGATTCAAATTCATGGTGATTTTCCACAAATTTTTAAATAAAAATCAAGCTTCTTACATGTTGATTCATTTTGTTTTGATTAAAATCAAGAAAAAACAGCCAAATCTCCAAAAAGGGTAAACTAGAGTCACGTCGGTTGAAAGTGGTATAACTTCTTCATCATAACTCCAATGATACTGATTCAAATTCATGGTGATTATCCACATATTTGTAAATAAAAATCTAGCTTCTTACATCGTGATTCATTATGTTTTGTTTAGTATCAAGAATAAACTGCCAAATCTACAAATAGGGTAAACTGGAATCACTTCGGTTGAAAGTGGGATAACTTCTTCATCGTAACTGCTATGATATTGATTCAATTTCAAGGTGATTTTCCACTTATTTATGAGTCTAAATAAATCTTGTTACATCGTGATTCATTTTGGTTTGATTAGAATCAAGAAGAAACTGTCAAATCTCCAAACCGGATAAACTGGAATCACGTCGGTTGAAAGTGGTATAACTTCTTCATCATAACTCATATGATATTGATTCAAATTCAGGGTTTGTTATCTACATATTTATAAGTCCAAATCTAGCTTCTTACATCGTGATTCATTCTGGTTTGATTAGAATCAAGAGGAAACTTCCAAATCTCCAAACAAGGTAAACTGAAGTGGGATAACTTCTTCATCATCAATCCTATAATATCGATTCAATTTCAGTGTGATTTTCCACTTATTTATGTGTCCAAATAAAGATATTTACAGCGTGAATCATTCTGGTTTGATTAGAATCAAGAAGAAATTGCAAATCTCCAAACAGGGTAAACTGGAATCACTTCGGTTGAAAGTGGGATAACTTCTTCATCATAACTCTTATGATATTGATTTAAATTCAAGGTGATTCTCCACATATTTATGAGTATAAATCAATCTTCTTTCATAGTGATTCATTATGGTTTGATTAGACTCAAGAAGAAAAAGCCAAATCTCCAAACAGGGTAAACTGGAATCACATGGGTTCCAAGCCATGATAGATAAGTGGTCCCTTCTTTTTTTTGGCGCTGCAAGTAACTGCGCAACACAAACTTATCGTGCCCTTGCATGTATTTGCATGTGTGTAGTGAATCACCAACACACTTACTCTTGGGAGTTAATTCTCCATCATGTGCAAGGAAGGTATAACAAGAGTTATGGAACACGTTTCATCGAAGACCATCAACAACCATCAATAACATGAAGTAGTATTTTCAAGTCGTGAAACCATAAGACGGGTTTTATTTTGGATATTTCCAAACTTCTTGTACACGGCTTAGGATTTTGAATAAACATGATTTTGTTCTAATATGTTCCATCTTCGTGAAATCGAGTCTGTCGGAGTCTGTCAGAGTCTGCTTGTTTAGTTATTAGGTTCTCAGTTAAACTGGATATAGGGTGTTAGAGGGTTCAACATTGCTTGTTCATTGATAATTGATATTAATTATAAATATATATATATATATATATTTATTTATTTATATAAATGTTTGTTGAGAATTGAGGTGAAAGGTTGTGGTCTACTACAGAGACATAATTCCGTAGGGCGGTTTGTGACCAGTATATTTTGTGTGGAGATGTTGCGGCACAGCATAGTCGACCTGTTGTTGCCAAGGCTTTGAGGTCAATTAATCGTCTACGGGCGTGTGTTACCGAGCACATATTCGGCGTTGTTTTTGGCCTGTTAGTGGGCAGTGAGTGTGTACCTCGCTAGGACCATTGTTTGTTCATTTGGTACTTTATGTACCATGTTTGTTACGTGTTAGAATTAAATAATGTTTATTCAGAGTGTTATGACCGGGCCCATGGACTTCGGGTTTAGCATCCCATACCTCTTTGAGTGACTCCCCTCTTGCTCATCCCTCTTTCTTCCCCTTTCAGGTGAGCATGATGAGTAGTCGGACATCTGGACGGTTTGGTGTCTTGTGGATCGTTGTATTTTATATGGTTTTCGATTCGTTTTATATGATTTTTCGATATAAATTATTCTAGTTATTAAATGTAAAAAATAATGTATCCCGCTTTTATTTTATTAAATATTTTAATATTTTATTTGATATTTTTATAAATCGGTTTAATTTGATATTGTACCAGTAGTAGCACGCCGTTCTCAAGAGAGGAGGAGACGGGTGTTACAATTTGGTATTCATATCTTGTATAATTCATATTTTTAATCTTACATTTTGTGTATAAAATGATCATTTGAGTTAGTGTTTAGGTTCATGTAGGTTGCATTGCATTACATTTGCATGTTTTCAGGTTTGGAGAAGTACAAGTGAAATTTTGGAGCCAAAGGAGTCATGAAACATTCAAAATGATGAAGAATGGGGTACTTTAGAAGGTGGACTGCGGGCAATTCACCGCGGGATACGGTGAGCCGCGGCCAGGACACGACAGAATTGGTAGGGAGAGGCCGCGGACAAGGCCGCGGCAAAACAAAGGCGCAGCAAAGAGGTGAGGACCGCGGGCTGGTGGCCACAGGTGAAGACGGGTCGCGGTCAAAACTCGAGAAAAAAAGAACAGGGATGCACCGCGGTCTCCACTGCGGCACGAGGAGGTCGCGGCCTAGAGAAGAGCACCGCGGGAATGAGGCCACGGGTGATCATGGGTCGCGGCCATCGCCTTTTTACTCTTTGATTTTGGTTTATTCTGGTTTAATCTGGGTATTGTGATTGAACCAGCTTGAGTTTTAGCTTCATATAAATACTTCTAAGACCTAATTTTGGGATCTTATCTTGTTTTCTATCTAATACAAGACTACTTTGGTGAAAGTTTGAGACTTTAATCTATTTTTCAATCTTATTTCTTGTGTTTAAAGATTGGATATTGCTTTCTAATCATGTCTAACCTTGAATCAGTCATGGTTTTAAGGGTTTTCATGAACATTAGTGAGTAGACTCCTATTAGATCTATGGGTTAGGATGATTAGGGTGGTTAAGTCAAGAGTTAAGGTGTTTAGTGTTAGATTTACATGTTTCCTTGCTATTTGAGTGTTCTTAATGCTAGATTAGTCTTGATCACACGAAGCTAGAACTATAGGTATTTTCTGCACCACAAGTGTTTGATAAAATGTCTCAACCAACCTAAATATGCTCTAGCCTGAATAACCAAAAGAGATTTGATGTTAGGATTGCTAGATAGTCAATAGACTTTCTCATGATGCTTGCTTGAATGAATTGAACCAATGAGAATTGATGTTTAGCTCATGATTGCAAAGGGGTCTTTATCTTGAGAAATAATTGATATTTAATGGTGTTCTAGACTTAAGGAAACTATTGATTGCTAATCTTGCCACCTTGACTTGGATCTTAACCACTTGAACTCAATATCCTAACCCCATGGATCCTATCTTTTAGATTGAATCTAGTTCTTAGTTATTGTTTTGTTTGTTCTTGCCACTTGATATTACTCACTCCACTAAACCTTGATTGCTTAGATTAAGCTTAATGACTTGTATTCTTGGTGATTGAAATCAACTTAGGATGGATTGACTCTTAAGTATTACATCTAGACTTAAAATAAAACTTATCCCTATCAAGTTTTGGTGTCGTTGCCATTTCTAATTTTGATTTTGACATTGACATTTGGTCATTGCTTGAGCCTAAGTTTTTACTTGTTTACTGGTACTCTTTCTTCATTCCTCTTTGAATCATTGGTGTATTAACTTGAGGAGCAGAGGACCAACAGATCTTGTTCCAAGAGTAGACAACATCAGAGCTTTAGAGAGAGAATTAGCAAGAAAGAGAAGAGAAGAGCGACTAGCTCATTTTTGGACAGACTAGGGTTAGAGATGGACGGACATCAAGATAACCCTCTTCAAGATGATGTCTATGGAGCTGACAACCATGGAAAACACCCACAAGGAGTTCCACATGGGGGAGCTCAAGATGGGAAAGTTCAAGGAGCTGCAAACCTTAGGCCACAACACCCTCCACGCCAAGCTAGGGCGATTGGAACATATGACCAGCCCAACATCCATGGGAATAAGGCGGGTTTTAGAGCACCAGCTGTGGAGAACAACAACTTTGAAATCAAATCTAGTTTGATCAACATGATCCAAGGAAACAAATACCATGGTCTTGCTTTGGAGGATCCCTTAAACCACTTAGACAACTTCGATAAGTTATGTGAAACAACAAAGATCAATGGTATCTTAGAAGACGCTTTTAAGCTGAGATTGTTTCCCTTCTCTTTTGGAGACAAAGCCCACTTATAGGAGACGATCCTACCTCAGGGATCAATTCTGACATGGGAAGAATGCAAACATGTATTCCTTAACAAGTTTTTCTCAACTTCTAGAACTGCTAAGTTAAGGAATGAGATTTCTGGATTTCAACAAAAAAACCTTGAGAGTTTTGCTGAAGCATGGGAAAGGTTCAAGATATACTTAACACAATATCCTCACCATGGCTTCAACAATGAGAGTATCTTAAGCACTTTATAAAGAGGAGTTTTGCCTAAGTATCGCAGCATGTTAAAAACCGTCACCAATGGTTTCTTCTTGGGAAGAACAGCTCAAGATGGTATGGAACTTGTGGAGAAGATGGCTCACAGTGACTCAGTATATAATGATGATCATGATAGGCAAAATCGCGGTAGAGGTGGTGAGGACTCCAATACAAGGAAAGAACTGAAATCTCTACAAGACAAGCTTGACATGCTCCTTCTGGATAGAGAAAAACAAGAGAAGGTGAACTTTGTTGGAAAGAAAAGCCAAGAAGATGATTTTGAGGTCAATGAAGTTGATGGTTTGGAAGGACAACAAAAGCTATGTTTTATCAATTCTAATGGCCAATGGTACAGGAAAGAAGCCAACTTCCAATACCAAAACCCATATCCAAACAAGCCCCAATACCCAACAACCTACCCGCAAAAACCTCAATATAATAACCAGCAAAGCGGATACCCACCCAAACAACACTACCCTCCCGGTTTCCCCTCCAAAAATAATCAGTCTACTCAACCTCAAGGCAGTTCCTCACAAGCTCAGCCTAGAGATCCAAGCATAGAGTCTATGTTTAAACAACGTTTGGAATCTCAAGCACGCAATGAGAAAACCATTGGAGATGAGCTGAAACACATCCACACCAAGATTGATGGGAGCTACAATGATCTCAACAACAAGTTCAAAGCCTTGGAGAATCAATTTGCTACAATGAGTTTCAACTCTAAAAGACCTATGGGATCACTTCTTGAGAAATCTGAGCAAAACCCCAAAGAGACATTAAATTCCATTACTCTTAGGAGTGGTAGAGAGCTTCCTACAAGAGTTCTCATTAAGGATAATGAAAAGCAAGATGGGGAGGTGGGCATCAACCTTGATGATGATGTTGTGATTGTGGATGATAAGGTTAATGAGGAGATTTTGGAGAAAATATTTGAAGCTAAGGGAAAAGGAAAGGTTGGAGAGGAAAACAAGAAAGTAGACAAGACTACAGTTTCTTCAAACGGAGCTTCATTCACTCCTCCTCCTCATGAACCCAAGCTTCCATTTCCTGGGAGATTTAAGAAGCAATTATTGGAGAAGTAGAAAATTCTTTTTGACAAGCAAATGAGTGAATTTCAGATCACTATGCCCATCATTGATACTTTCATGCTTGTTCCTCAGTATAGTAAGTTCCTCAAAGATGTTGTGACTCAAAACAAAAAGGAAATGGAAGGGATGGTGGTCCTTACACATGAATGTAGTGCAATCATTCAAAGATTAACTGTCCCAAAGAAGTTAGATTATCCGGGCAGTTTCACATTGCCATGTTCCATTGGACCTTTGAAGTTTGAGAGGTGTTTGTGTGACTTGGGAGCTAGTGTTAGCTTGATGCCTTTATCAGTTGCGAAGAAGCTTGGTTTCACTCAGTACAAGAACTGTAGGATCTCTTTAGTGTTAGCTGATCGCTTAGTGAAACTCCCTATAGGCATCTTGGAGGATCTTCCAGTGATGGTGAGTAATTGTGAGGTTCCAACAGATTTCGTGGTGATTGAAATGGATGAAGAGCCTAAAGACCCTTTAATATTTGGGAGACCTTTATTGGCTACTGCTGGAGCTATAGTAAATGTAAAAGATGTCAAGATTGATCTCCATCTTGGAAAGGGAAACACCTTTCACTTTGATGTTAAGGAGGTGGTGAAGAGACCAACAATCCAAGGCCAAGCTTTCTACATTGAGGCCATGGATGCTCTAGCTGATGAGTTTATTGAGGAGATGACACTTGAAGATTCTCTTCAACATGCTTTAACAGTTGATAGAGAAATACAATTGATTGAGGATATGGTGAGCATTGAGTATGTGAAGATGTTAGATTCCCACTAGGAGAAGGTTGGCGAAGACATGTTCATGAAGCTGTCTAACATCACTCACCAAGCCGCCTCAGTCACTTCCCAAGAGGAGCTTCAACAAGATGACTGGAGTGAGGTCAAGGCACACAAACTGGAGCTTAAACCTCTTCCCCATGGTGTACGGTATGCTTTTCTTGGAACTAATGATACATATCCTGTAATTGTGAGTAGCCAACTTAGTGAAAACCAATTGTCTAAACTTTTAGTTGAGCATAAAAAGTATACAAAAGCAATTGGCTACTCACTAGAAGACATCAAGGGGATATCACCCTCTTTATGCATGCATAGGATACATCTAGAGTATGAATCACTTCTATAGAACATCAAAGAAGGTTGAATCCCAACTTGAAGGATGTTGTTAATAAAGAGATTCTCAAACTCTTAGATGCTGGTGTGATTTATCCTATTTCGGATAGTACTTGGGTATCTCCTGTGCATATAGTTCAAAAAGAAGGGTGGTATCACTGTCATTAAAAATGAAAAGGATGAATTGATACCCACAAGAACGATAACTGGTCATAGAATGTGCATTGATTATCGAAAACTTAATGCTGCATCGAGAAAAGATCATTTTCCATTGCCATTCATTGACCAAATGCTTGAGACACTTGTAAATCATCCCTATTATTGTTTTCTTGACGGATACTCAGGGTTCTTCCAAATACCCATACATCCCAATGATCAAGAAAAGACAACTTTCACATGACCTTATGGTATCTTTGCTTATCGAAGAATGCCATTTGGGCTATGTAATGCACCAACAACCTTTCAAAGGGAAATGATGTCTATCTTTTCTGATATTATTGAAGATGTTGTGGAGGTTTTTATGGATGAATTCTCTGTGTATGGATCTTCTTTTGCTGCGTGTTTGTCTAATTTGTGCAGGGTCCTACAGCGTTATGAGGAGATAAACCATGTGCTAAATTTGGAAAAATGCCACTTTATGGTTAAAGAAGGGATTGTGCTTGGGCACAAGATTTCAGAAAAGGGTATTGATGTAGACTAGGCAAAGATCGACGTGATGGTTGGTTTGGCTCCACCAAAGACTGTCAAAGACATAAGGAGTTTCTTGGGTCATGCCGGTTTCTATCGAAGATTCATCAAGGGCTTTTCCAAGATTGCAAGACCATTAACCAAGTTGATGTGCAAGGAAGCAGTTTTTGAGTTTGATGAGGAGTGTCTAAATGCATTCGAGAAGCTGAAAAATGAATTGATTAGCGCTCCAATAGTCCAACCACCTGACTAGGACCTTCCATTTGAGATCATGTGCGACGCAAGTGACTATGCAGTGGGAGCAGTTTTGGGTCAAAAGAAGGACAAGAAGAGCAATGTGATCTACTATGCTAGTCGAACCTTGGATGATGCTCAAACGAGATATGCTACAATAGAGAAGAAGCTTCTTGCAATAGTGTTCGCCTTTTAGAAGTTTAGGAGTTACCTAGTTGGATCTAAGGTGGTTGTCTACACTGACCATGCCGCTTTGAGACACCTTCTAGCGAAGAAAGATGCTAAGCCTTGGCTGTTGAGATGGATCCTATTGCTGCAAGAGTTTGATTTAGAGATTAAAGACAAGCCGGGTGTTGAGAATGGTGTAGCTAATCACTTGTCAAGAATGAGAGTTGAATGTGGAGTCCCTATTGATGAAGGTCTTCCAGAAGAACAGATCATGGCCATTAGAGCTTGATTTCAGTTTGATTTAAGTGGAAGGACCGGTTTACTTACCTTGGCCGCCGACGTCATTCACCGCAGCAACGGGGTGCGGCCGGACGGGGATATGTCGCGGGGGTGTCACGCCGCGGCAACTCCCTGGTCTTTTTTTAGGTATACGCCATGGGGTCATGTGCCGTGGGGGTGGCCGCGGCGGCTCTCTGCCCAAAAACCCCTTCTTTTTTCTTTACCGCGGGCTTCACTTGCCGCGGCCTGAGGCGCAGCCATTCTATGCTCCAAATCTGTCGACAATGCACCGCGGGCATCGGATTTCGCGGCAATAGGGCGCGGGGGAGCAGTGGTTCACCACGGGCTCGTCAGCCCGCGGTGGAGGGTTGGGCGGGGCACTGTCCAAAACTGTCAACGCGTTACCGCGGGCTCTCTTTGCCGCAGCAAATGGCGCGGCCTCGACTTCTGGATTTCATCTGTTCAAACACCTGCAATAACCAAAGTAGAAAAACAAACAAGCTAAAATAGCAAGACTATATATAAGGATAGACATGGGACTTCCTCCCAAGTGAGCTTGTTTTAAGTCTCTAGCTTGACTTCCTTGTTTTTTAGGAGTGAAACCGATGTTTCTTCCTCCTCTGTTGCAGTGCCCAAATGTAGTCACTAGGGATAAGAAAAGGAAAAGTTATAGCTCAAAAGTGCAATATATAAGAAAAAGAAAAAAAAAAGAAGAATCAAAAGAAAAGAAAAGAGAGCTAAGGAAAAGAAAATAGAGGAAATCCCTAGTACACATCAAAAAAAAGACAGAGATCAAATATGAGAGTGCTCTTGAGTGGTTGAAAGATATTTGGTGAGCAAAAAGAGAGAATGGTCTTGGGTTTGATTGTTGGGTGTGAGCGAAGATTGAGAGTGACTTTGATAAGAGAGAGTTTGACATTGGGAAATAAGGTATCACTTGTTTCATGTTTGGGAAAAGGGTAGAACAATGGAGGTTGAGCATTGTATGCATGAGTTATTCATTTTCTTATATATATTATGTGCAATGTCAAAGCTACTAAGTTCATGAGAGTTAGTCACCACAAAAGAATAATCTTAACCTCCTTCTTCACCATATCTTCAAACCACCTCCCACCTTACCAAATGATTTGGACAATTGGACCATTTGCTAAGACTTCACTTATGATTTTGCAAAATGAATGTTAGAATTGGCTGATTTGTTTGTTTTTGGATTCATGAAGAAGAGTGTAGAGATCAAAAGAGTAATGATAAGCCTAGAAAAGTTAGAGTATGAAAAAGTCTTTGCTCATGTTGTTTGATATGATTGTGCAAGGTTGTCATAATGAGGTCAAAGAAAAGTTTCTTTTGGTGATGAGTCCCCACCTTCAAAACCTCTCCCTCTTCATCGTTCTTAAAAATTACTTGAGGACAAGTAAGGAACAAGTGTGGGGGAGTTGATATCTTGCATAATTCATGTTTTTAATCTTACATTTTGTGTATAAAATGATCATTTAAGTTAGTGTATAGGTTCATGTAGGTTGCATGGCATTGCATTTGCAAGTTTTCAGGTTTGGAGAAGTACAAGTGAAATTTTGGAGCCAAAGGAGTCATGAAACATTCAAAATGATGAAGAATTGGGTACTTTAGAAGGTGGACTGTGGGCAAGTCACCGAGGGGTACGGCGAGCCGCAGCCAGGACACGACATAATTGGCAGGGAGAGGCCGCAGATAAGGCCATAACAAAACAAAGGTGTGGCGAAGAGGTGAGGACCGCGGGCTGGTGGCCGCGGGTGAAGACGGATCGCGGTCAAATCTCGAGAAAAATGGGCAGGGATGCACCGCGGGCTCCACCGCGGCACGAGGAGGTCAGCCTTGAGAAGAGCACCGCGGGCATGAGGCCGCGGGTGATCATGGGTCTCGGCCATCACCTTTTTACTCTTTGATTTTGGTTTATTCTGGTTTAATCTGGGTATTGTGATTGAACCAGCTTGAGTTTTAGGTTCATATAAATACTTCTAAGACCTAATTTTAGGATCTTATCTTGTTTTTTATCTAATCACAAGACTACTTTGGTGAAAGTTTGAGACTTTAATCTATTTTTCAATTTTATTTCTTGTGTTTAAAGATTGGATATTGCTTTATAATCATGTCTAACCTTTCATCAATCATGGTTTTAAGGGTTTTCATGAACATTAGTGAGTAGACTCCTATTGGATCCATGGGTTAGGATGATCAGGGTGGTTAAGTCAAGAGTTAAGGTGTTTAGTGTTAGATTTACATGTTTCCTTTCTATTTGAGTGTTCTTAATGCTAGATTAGTCTTGATCACACTAAGCTAGAACTAAAGGTATTTTCTGCACCACAAGTGTTTGATAAAATGTCTGAACCAACTTAAATATGCTCTAGCCTGAATAACCAAAGAGATTTGATGTTAGGATTGCTGGATAGTCAATAGACTTGCTTATAATGCTTGCTTGAATGAATTGAACCAATGAGAATTGATATTTAGCTCATGATTGCAAATAGGCCTTTATCTTGAGAAAGAATTTATCTTCATTGGTGATCTAGACTTAAGGAAACTATTGATTGCTAATCTTGCCACCTTGACTTGGATCTTAACCACTTGAACTCAATATCCTAACCCCATGGATCATATCTTTTAGATTGAATCAAGTTCTTAGTTATTGCTTTGTTTGTTCTTGTCACTTGATATTACTAACTCCCCTAAACCTTGATTGCTTAGATTAAGCTTAATGACTTGTATTCTTGGTGATTGAAATCAACTTAAGATGGATTGACTCTTAAGTACTACATCTAGACTTATGATTAAACTTATCCCTATTAGGTATCAGAGCGGGTTCCGTCCCGGCCCCGACCCAGGATGGCGATTAGGGGATTTGGTGTTCAATATTTTTTTTTAAAAAAAATGGGATTTGGGGATTTTAAAAATAAAAATAAAATAACACCTTTCGGTCCAAAAAAATAGTATTCCAGCCAAATGTTCAACAGAAGGACGATGCCACAGTTTCACAAGTTTGTCAGGTGTTTATCAGTTTCGTTAGTCGTTGTTCAGAGATTGTCACGGGTGGATATGTGATATTTCTACCACCACCGAAACTTCAAGCCTTCGCTCACGAATTTTGTTGCAAGAGATTATGTGATATAAGGGATAAGCCATTGGTTGGCATGTGCTACTCTTGTGAATGAGTATATTGTTTATTTTAGAGGTTCGCTTAGTTTGTAAACTTGCGGGGTCTCTTTTGGATTGACGGCGTGGCAGCTTGCGTGTGTTGATATTGGAGTATAGGTTGTCTTATGTATCAGATTATGATTATGTTGGTCATTCCAGAGTATTTTCGAGCTAAAGAATAATCAGATTAAGATTTTGGCACATAGTGTAAAACTACATGCATTCATCAAGTTTTTCCGGTCATACTTAGTTGATTTAAGTTAATGGGAGATTTATAAGATATGGAGCTAGACTACTATGATGTCATACTAAGGATGGATTTTTTGTCATATCATTTAGTGGCACTAGATTGCACAAGGATAAAAATGTTTACCATTGGAGCGGAAGCAACAATAACCTTCCATAGAATTCAATCGAACAAGAGAGTTTCAATTATCTCCATGTTGCAGGTTGATGAGTTATTGGAGAGAGGAGCTGAGGGTTTTAAAGCAACCATATTAATGGTTACGATGATGGGAAGCGGAAGTTACTGGATACACCAATGGTTGCGGAATATGTAGACATATTTGAATCTTCGAAAAGGATACCACTATTTAGAAGAAATGCTTTCATTAATGAGAGAAAACCAGGGACAACACCAGAGTCCCAATCACCATATTTTCTAGCGCCGAGGTTATGATGTGTAGAATGAAGAACAGTGAAGTATTTGCTGAAGAATGATAAGAACAAATAGAGGGAGAGTATGGACGAGTTTGAGAGAGATAGAGAGAGAGAGTTTGTAATCAGAATAGGAGACTCATTCTCCTTAGTTTATTTCTCTGCTTCTGTACACAATATATAGAGACAAACCAGATATAAAGAAAAGAATAAACAAAGGGAAAAGGTTAAAATATCTTGTTGCTGGAACAGGTGAAAAGGACAGTTCATAACATCTCTCTCTCCTTTAGTAGAACATGTGATCTTCCCATTTAAACTTATTCAAACTCTTGCCTCTGGTCAAACTGAACCCCAATGTGTCTCTGGTTCTTTAGAAAGAGTTTGGCTCACAAGTTTCACATTCCTTGCCTTGCAAACCAAGCTAGGTCATCTCTGGTAGATTTGTGTAGATAAGATTAAAATACTCGACCAGATCACTTCTTCTCTTTCTCTTTGGCTTCTTCTTCTCTTCTCTTTGGTTCTTCATCTCAATAATCCCCCTCAAGGTTGACCATATGGACTGGTCAAGCTTGGAAACATGAAGAACCCCCTCATTAAAACCTTAGGGTGCAAAACCCAGTGGGACAAAAACACAACAAGGAAAAAGAGTAGAGGCCTTCATGCGAGGAGAATCAGTGAGAAGAGGTCTATGAGTCCCAAATTAGAATGGATTAATCATATACTTTGGTGCTTGCTGCCTTGGTGAAGATTTCAGCTAGCTGGTCTTCACTTCTTGTGTAACAAGGTAGGATGATTTGCTTCTCCACGGCTTGTCTAACCTTGTGGCAGTCTACTTCAATGTGTTTGGTCCTTTCATGAAAAACTGAGTTTCTGGCAATGTGAATGGCAACTTGATTGTCACAATACATGGTGATTAGTGATGTAGTCTCGATCCCCAAGTCACCAAGCAATCCCTTTATCCATATCAACTCATTGGTGAGCTTTCTCATAGCTCTATACTCTGCATCGGCACTTGAGCATGACACAACATTCTGCTTATTGCTCTTCCAAGTCACTAAGTTGCCTCCAATGAGTGTACAATAACCAGTAGTTGATTTCCTATCAACCCTATATCCTGCCCAATCAGCATCACAACATCCAATGATCTTAGTGCTTCCATTGCATCCCATCCAAACACCTTGACCAGGATCTTCTCTCAAGTATCTCAAGATCCTCTCCACCATGTTCCAGTGATGAACCTTAGGAGTTTTCATGTGCTGACTTGCTTGTTTCTCAGAAAAACACACATCTGGCTGAGTGATAGTTAGATATATGAGCTTCCCAACCATCCTCGTATTCTTCTTGAAATGTTCAAAGGGAGTGTCCTCAAACTCCCCCTCTCGCAGTATCTTGTAGCCTTCTTCTAATGGAGCCTTGGCTTGTCTTCCAAGGTTTCCTGCCTTATTTAAAAGATCAAGTGTGTACTGCCTTTGGGAAAGAAAAACCCGTCTTTAGAGCGGCATATTTCAAACCCTATGAAGTACTTCAACTCTCCCAAATCCTTAATATCAAATGCTGATTTAAGAAACGTTTTGGTTGAGAGAATACCTTCCTTGTCACTGCATGTGATGATAATGTCATCAACATATATTAGAATGACCACAATTCCATGTTGACTGGTTAGAATGAAGAGGGTGTGATCAGCTTCAGACTTCACAAAAACTCTTCCATTGAGTGTTTTGCTTAGCTTGTGATACCAGTCCCTTGCTGATTGCTTCAAGCTATAGATTGCCTTCTTCAGCCTAAATAAATTCCCTGGTGTGACAAGGTTTTCCAGATCAGGAGGTGGTCTCATGTACACTTCATCTTCGAACTCTCCTTGTAGGAAGGCATTCTTCATATCCATCTCCATATATCCCACTCCAAGTTTACTGCTAAAGAGAGGATGATCCTTATGGTGTGTAGTTTGGCGACTGGTGAAAAAGTATCAAGGTAGTCTTCCCCATATGTCTTAGTAAACCCCCTTGCTACTAACCTTGTATTGCGCCTCTCTACTGTTCCATCAGCATTTTATTTGATTGTGAAGATCCAACGACTTATCACTGCTTTCTTGTCTTTGGGAAGCTCAACTTCATACCAAGTATCATTGAATATCATTGCATTAGTCTCATTTCCAACAGACTCTCTCCACTCTTCATGCCCATGGCTTCTTCATACGATCTTGGAATATATTCCTGATCCAATTCCCCAATGAATACTTGATGTTCCTCTGTATAATGAGAAAGAGAGCACACTGCACTTATTGGATGAGCCCCTGCTTCAGCATTAAAATAAACTCTTGTGTTGATCCAGTTTGATGCAGGTTTCTTGATCCTTGTACTTCTTCTTAGTGGTTGAACCTGGTCTCCCTCTTCTTCTTCATGAACTTGAGTAGGTTCAGGTACTTGTTCTTTAACACCATCCCGATCATGAACTTCTGAACCATCTTGAACTTCCGGTTCATGTCCATTGCCCCTTCAGGATCAGGATGGGTGATTCCTTCAGATTCTTGTTCAGTCTCTTGATTACGAGGAGCTTCTTTTGTGGTCTACTTTTCTTTTGGGAGACTGATTCCAAGATTTTCCATAATAATTCTCAGATTATTAGCCTTTTCTGATGCCTTAGACAGATCTTTGAGCTCATCCCAATTCTTCTCAGCATAGAACCCTTTGCCTTCCAAAAACTTCACATCTCTGGATACAAGTACTTTCTTGTTTCAGGATTGTAGCCCTTGTATCCTTTGTGTAGATGAGTATCCAGTAAACATGCACTTCATACTCTTTGTCTCTAACTTGTTTCTTTGCTCTCATGGTATCAGTACAAAGCAGGCGCATCCAGACATTCTAAGTTGACGAATAGATGGTCTGGTTTGGTTCAACACTTCATAAGGAGAGATGTCCTTCAGAACCTTGGTAGGAATTTATTTGATTAAATAGCATTATATTACCACTGCATCACTCCAAAATCTCTTAGGAACATTTTCATGGAACATCATTGATCAATCCACCTCCATCAGATGCTTATTCTTCCTTTCAGCCACTCCATTTTGCTGAGGAGTATAAGGGCAGATTGTTTGATGAACTATGCCATGTTTTGCTAAATGATTCTTGAATGCATGGTTTGTATATTCTTCTCCATTGTCTGACCTCAATACCTTCACATTAGCCTTAAAGTGGTTAGTGACATAAGCTTGAAAGTGCATAAAAGCATCTAACACACGATCCTTTGAAGGCAGGAAAGTGATCCAAGTGTATTTTGATTTTTCATCTATAAAAATGACAAAATACTTATGGTTATCTCTAGACATACATGGTGAGGTTCAAACATCAGAGTGAACTAAGTCAAAGCATTTCTCTTAAATGGTTTCTGATGTTGGAAAACCAGAATTGCGATGCTTTCCTAAGATGCATGCTTCACATTCCAACTGATTAAATGACATATCATGCATAATGATCTCTAATGCACGAGTGTGAGGATGACCTAATCTAGCATGCCAAGTAGTGCTATCACACACAGATGAGTTACTGATCATACATAAATGAAAAGGAGTAGAGGGTTTAGAAAGCTTAGTCTTTTGGAGATGGTATAAACCACCCTAACTGTTTCCTTCACCAAACAATCTCCCTGTCTTAAGGTCCTAAAACTCAACATCATTAGGCCTAAAAACCACCTGACAATTCAGGTCAACCGTGGCCTTTTTCACAGAAAGGAGATTAGAGGCAATGCTAGGCATATAGAAGGCAGTGGACTCTATACCAAACAACTTAAGGTTCCCTATTCCTTCTATCTTTACCTTATCTCCATTAGGTGTTGTTACATTCCCTAAGGCAGGCCTACATCACTAATAAGATTCCTATCACAAATCATATGATGACTAGCTCATGAATCTATTATGATTGGCCTAGAGATAAGGGAATGTGTACCAGACTGCTTTGCGGAGATGATGGCCTTGGCTTCCTTGATCAGTGGCTCAATCTCACTCATTTTAATAGGACCATCATTGATTACTCCTTGTTCAAAGTTTTTCCTCCATTGGAATCATTGGTAAGTGTTGAGTACATAGATGCACCATAAAGCGCCACTTGAGGACATGGGGAGTCATTCTTCTTGAGTTTAATTCCACCAGACTTAAGAGTAAACAAGCTTGGTTGGTTTCTCTTCCTAACATGTCTTTTCTTGGCCTTCTTGTGCCCTGATAGAAGCACCATCCTTCCACTCTTATTGTGCATATCCTTGAGAGCTGGCTTCCTTTCCCTTGTAAAAAGAGTATGTGATATTTCTTCTCTTTGAACAAGAGCACACATGCCATCTAGGTTGGAAAGCTTATTTTCCCTTAAAACATGCTTGATTAACTGGCTGTAGGATGGACTTTGATTCAAGAGAAGGCTGAAGACCTTGTCTTGTTCATACCTCTCTGTTATGACATCTGGATCAACAGAGAAAGGCCTCAATGTATCCAGCTCTGCCCCCAAGCTTCTGAACTTGCCAAAGTATTGATTGAACTCTACTTCTTCCTGGCTCAAGTTGTTGATAATGTTCTTGACTTCAAATACTCTACTCTGCTTGGACAGATTCCCATAAACAATTTGAAGACTCGCCATAGATCCTTGGCAGTTTGACAATGTGAGTAAGCTTCCAGGATTGATTCTGATAGATAGGTGTGGATGATCTCAAGTGCTTGTTGGTCCTCTATGACCCACTTGTTGTCATCCCTCAGGCAAATAACTTGACCATCCTCTTGAGTCATCCTCTTTGAAGCTTCAGCCTTCATGATATGGCTGTCCCAAAGTCCATGACTTCCCAAGGTAACTCTGGCCACTCTTAACCAAAGTAAGTAGTTAGAACCCTCAAGGGTTACTGGAATCAAGCTTCTCATTTCTATTTCCATGGTAGACTTTCTTTTACACAGTGGATAAAGCTATTGCCCAGTGGGTAAAGATGAAAAACACATGAATTTTAGAACCCATAAACAAAATGAGATTTTTGAATAAACAGAGATTTGAGAAGCTTAGATGCTCTAATGAAGATACTCTAATAATAGAATGAAGAGAAACAAAGTAGACAGAGTAAAACAAATAAAACAGAGTAGCTGGAAAACAGAATAACTAGGAAACATAGTAAATGGAAGAATAAAATGGATTTTGCAAAATTTAAAGAGTTTAGGAGCGTAAAGCTTTAATACCGTTAGAATAGGAGATTATGATGTGTATAATGAAGAACGGTGAAGTATTTTCTGAAGAATGATGAAGAACAAATGAAGAATGATGAAGAACAAATAAAGGGAGAGTGTGTAATCAAAATGGAAGACTCATTCTCTTTAGTTTATTTTTCTGCTTCTGTACACAATATATAGAGACAGACTAAAGATAAAGAAAAGAATAAACAAAGGAAAAAGATTATAATATCTTGCTGCTGGAACATGTGAAAAGAAAAGGTAATAAACTTATTCAAACTCTTTCCTCTAGTCAAATTAAACCCCAATGTGTCTCTGGTTCTTTAGCAAGAGTTTGGGTCACAAGTTTCACCTTCATTACCTTGCAAACACAGCTAGGTCATCTCTGGTGGAGTTGTGTAGATAAGATTAAAATACACGACCATATCACTTCTTCTTTTTCTCTTTAGCTTCTTCTTCTCTTCTCTTTGGTTCTTCATCTCAATAATTTCGAATTATTTATGAGTCCAAATAAGGCTTTTTATATCGTGATTCGTTCTGGTTTGATTAGAATCAAGAAGAAACTGTCAAATCTTCAAAAATGGTAAACTTGAATCACTTATGTTGAAAGTGAGATAACTTCTTCATCATAACTCTTATGATATTGATTCAAATTCGGGGTGATTCTCCACATATTTGTAATTCCAAATCAAGCTTCTTACATCATTATTCATTCTGTTTTTATTAGAGTCATGAAGAAATTACCAAATCTCCAAACATGGTAAACTGGAATCACGTCAGTTGAAAGTGGTGTAACTTCTTCATCATAACTCCTATGATATCGATTCAATTTCAGGGTCATTATCCACATATTTATAAGTACAAATATAGCTTCTTACATCGTGATCCATTCTGGTTTGATTAGAATCAGGAAAAAACTATCAAATCTCCAAACAGTATAAACTGGAATCACTTTTGTTGAAAGTGAGATAACTTGTTCATCATAACTCTTATGATATTTATTCAAATTCAAGGTGATTTTACACATATTTATAAGTCCAAATAAATCTTCTTACATCATGATTCATTCTGTTTTGATTAGAATCAAGAAGTAACTACCAAATCCCCAAACAGAAAAAACTGTAATCAATTCTATTGAAAGTGAGATAACTTCTATGATATTAATTCAATTTTAGGGTGCTTTTACACTTATTTATGAGTCCACGTAAATCTTCTTACAGCGTGATTCATTCTGGTTTGATTAGAATCAAGAAGAAACTGGCAAATCTCCAAATAAGGTAAACTAGAATCATTTAGGTTGAAAGTGCGATCACTTCTTTATATAACTCCTATGACATTGATTCAAATTCAGGGTGATTCTCCACATATTTATAAGTCCAAATAAAGTTTTTTACATCGTGATTCATTCTTGTTTTATTAGAATCAAGAAAAAACTTCCAAATCTCTAAACCGGAAAAACTGAAATTACTTCTGTTGAAAGTGAGTTAACTTCTTCATCATAACTCCTATAATATTGATACAATTTCAGGGTGTTTTTCCACTTATTTATGATTCCAAATCTAGCTTCTTACATTGTGGTTCATTCTGGTTTGATTAGAATCAAGAAGAAACTGCTAAATCTCCAAACAGGAAAAACTAGAATCACTTCTGTTGAAAGTGAAATAATTTATTCATCATAACTCCTATGATATTGATTCAATTTCAGGGTGATTTTCTGCTTATTTAATAGTCCAAATCAAGCTTCTTACATAGTGATTCATTCTATGATATTGATTCAAATTCATGGTGATTCTCCACATATTTATAAATACAAATCTAGCTTCTTACATCTCGATTCATTCTGCTTTGATTAGAATCAAGAATAAACTGTCAAATCTCCAAATATGGTAAATTGAAATCACTTTGGTTGAAAGTGGGAAAACCTCTTCATAACCATTCCTATGATATTGATTCAATTTCAAGGTGATTTAACAATTATTTATGAGTCCAAATCAAGCTTCTAACATCATGATTCATTTTGGTTTGATTTCAATGAGGAAGAAACTGCCAAAGCTACAAACAAGGTAAACTGGAATCTCGTCGGTAGAAACTAGGATAAATTCTTCATCATAACTCCTATGATATTGATTTAATTTCAAGGTGATTTTCCACTTATTTATGAGTCCAAATCAAGCTTATTACATCATGATTCAGTCTGGTTTGATTAGAATCAAGAAGAAACTGTCAAATCTTCAAACAGGGTAAACTGGAATCACGTCAGTTGAAAGTGGTATAACTTCTTCATCATAACTCATATGATATTGATTCAAATTCAGGTTGATTATCTACATATTTATATGTCCAAATCTAGCTTCTTACATTGTAATTCATTCTGGTTTGATTAGAATCAAGAAGAAACTGTCAAATCTCCAAATATGGAAAACTGGAATCACTTCTGTTGAAAGTGAGATAACTTCTTCATCATAACTAACTCATACACCCCGCATTCTCCTTATAAGGATATACGACATCATAATAAGCGTCGCTAGCCCAGACATCTCTGGACGCCCGCCCGTAACCAATAAGCATCGAATGCAAACGTCTCTGCACCACGCCCCACACAAATATGCGTCGATAGCCCAGACGTCTCTGAGCCCCCGCCCTCAATATCCGTCGATAGCCCGGATGTCTCTGAACTCCCGCCCTCATAAGCGTTGCTAATCCAAATCTCTCTGAACAGCCGCCCTCCTCACATAGTCTCTACTCATATCTATGTATACGTATATATATATATATATATATATATATATATAACATCATTTAACATCACTCAATCCATATCAAGTTGAATCCTCTAGACGCCTAATTCTGGTTTACATTGAATCCTAACTATCACACAAGACTTAATTCAATCAGACGGAACATGTTTCGAAATTAAACGACGATAGAAAGAATTCTACACTAGTAACGGGATTTACGGAATAGACCCTCACATTTGCCGCGGGTTCTGAAGAAAACCTAAGAAAACACCAACTGACTTTGACGGCTCTAAAACAGCAATTCTGGAATTCTCTAAAAAAGATGAATATAATGTTTATGGTAGAATTGAACCCTAAAGATTACAGATGAATAACTCAAGAACAGACCGTCAATTTTCGATCCCTCCGATCTGAATGTAGTCCTAGATGTCCTTTGTTAGTAGACACCAAATTTACTCCGATCGGACACCATTTGGTTAACCAAAATAGCTTCATTTGCAGGCTGGTCACAAACGAAAACTACACCAACACCTCTCACGAAAACAAGCATAACTCTCAGAAAATAACTCGGAATGACGATTCACTTCTTATAGATGATAGATAAAAGAATTAAATACTTACTGACAAATTTTCAAACTGAAATCTTTTGGTTAGGTCGACCGTTTCACCTTTACGCTGAGAACGGTCGGAACTGTCTCTGCATCCCAACAGCTTAAGCTTATTCTTGGCCAAGAAGGAACACCTATAACTTCTTATGTACAACTCCAATCTCAATTCCGTTTGTTGCTATAGATTCCTGGAAACAAGATCTATCTAATAGGCCATGATACGCAGCCTGAAATCCCGTGGATTGAACTAGAACTCTCTCTAAAAACAACATCTCAGACATGGATCCAATGATGCAAGTGAACATGGTGAAGATATGCGACTGGCCCGTTTGTACGTCCTCACTCCCTCTCGTCTTTGCTCACGTCCAAAATGTGTTAGATGGAATGGCAAAGGATCTAGTGATTATTCTTCACCTATGGAATCTAGCTTAACACAACAACGAGGCCAAACGACGGTGGTGTGATGCGATACGGCAGCTCCGGTCTCATGCATCTCTTCTCCACGTCCTGACCTCTCGGTTTAGATGTGTGACGACTTCATGGGAAAGGCAATGGATCTTTGACAGCGGCATCGATGTATCACAGCTCTTTTGACGATGCTCTATGGATAGTGCGTTGAAGCTTCCCTTGAGATGATGGTGTGACGTAAGTCCAACAAGCACGACACTGAGACACCCAACTCCAAGCAAGCATGAGACTCTCTCCAATGTCACGGCGGCTCCCAAGAGAAGAAGAAGATCACTTTAATTATATAATTTGGTATGAGCCCACACAACACACGGTTAAGAGACAAGGGAATGCTTTGGTTTACAAAAAATAATAATTGATAAGTGGAGCACGCCAAACCAGTTGAGATCAACAAAAAATAATTTAACCAATTAAACTTTGGTTTAAGATAACCGGGTCGTTACAATTCTCCCCAACTAATAAGGGATTCGACCCTGAATCCAGCTCTTGGGCCGACTTTCCAATATCTTCCTAAAAAGCTCTGGATAACCCATCTTCATTTGAGTCTCGGTCTCCCAATTCTCCTCATGGAACCGATCTCTCTCCCAACGAACCTTGACTATCATGGTCATCATCCCCTGCACTGTTTTTACTTGCTGATCCAAAATCTCAACTGGCTGAATAGATGCAGACAGATTTTTACCGAGGTCACGTGGTGACTACTGCAAAATGAGCTCTGGTTCTCTCACGACCTTCCTCAATACTGATACATGGAATACATCATGGAAGTCTGACAACTTCCCTGATAACTACAATCTATTGGCCACTGCTCCAATCCGCTCCACAATGGGATACGGTCCCATATACCTCGGTTTAAGCTTCTTTAGCTTTGAGTCATAGATCCTCCCTGAAAGGTTCTCATTTTCAGGTATACTAGGTCACCCACCTGAAAATCCAAATCCTTTTGACGCTTCTGCAGACGGTCATGAGCTTGCTTAAGTCGAATCTTGAGCATCTCAACCTGCTCTCTCATCTCTTAAACCATAGCTGGTTCAATGCCTCGTAGCTCACCCACTTCTGTCCAACAAAGTGGTGTGAGATAGGAATGGTGTGTATAATTATTGCATATGTGAACTCTGCATGCGGTACATACTTCCTTAGTCTCTCTCTTTTTTTTTAAAAAACAAGAGCCATAATCTTATCTTTTGAATATTCTTCTCTAGCTAACAGTCTTTTTGTGGATACAAGCTATACCCATGTGAACTTTAGTCTCGAGCACCTTCTGGAAAGCTTGCTAAAAGTAGTTATAACTGTATCTCGACCTAATAAATACTGACAATATGTACCATTACTTCCCCAGTTTCGTCCAACATATGGTGTACGGCATGAACTACTATACATAATCTCATACAGTGATATCTCAATGCTTTAGTGATAATTGATATTGTAGATAACCTCTTTAGAGGTAGATATTTTTCATATTTTACTTCCCAATCCAAATTACAAGTCTTGAGCATATCTTCTAGAGTTTAACTTAGTGAGTGGGTCCACAATCACTCATGATAATTATTCTTCACGAAACTTGTCTTCAAGAGTCCAATGACTAAACTCGTAATCACCATATTCCATTTCCAATCTTAGAGAAGCAAATTCGTAATAATTTGTAGAGTATTTGATTTTTTACTTTAACCCTCTGACAAGTCTAACACTGCGATCCAAATGTAGCCACATCTTTGTTCATTCCATGCCAATGATAATAGCACTTCAGATCCATGTAGATCTTAGTATATCTCGGATGGATAGAAAAACGCGAGTGGTGTGCTTACTGTAAAATCTCCTTCCTTAACGACTTATCATATGACACACAAACTCGGTTCCGGTGCATGTACATCCCAATTGAAGCTGTATGATATCCAACGCTCTCAATCTATATCTGTTTACCAAAGTCTCGTCACTATCTTGAGTTTTGAGTATCATCCGCAATAAATCTGTCTGCTCCAAGGCCTCAAGACTCGCTGCCTCTCCTTCTACTGTAAATGCACACAATCTGAGACTAGCGAGTGTTTCAGTAAGCTCATGCGCCTACTTAATATAATTTCCAACTAATTGGCTTTATCCAGATGATAAGTGATATCCATGTTGTAATCTGCTAACAACTCCATCCACGTACTCTGTCTCAAATTCTAGTCTACCTAGGTAAAAATATACTTCTTACTCTTGTCGTGTGTGAGAATCTGCACTTTCTCTCCATATAAATATGACCTCCAGATCTTCCACGCAGATGCAATTGCTGTCAACTCTATGTCGTGAGTAGGATAATTAACCTCGTGAGGTCTCAACTGATGTGATGCATATGCAATGACCTGATTCTTATGCATCAATACATATCCCAAACAATTACTTGATGCATCCGTATAAAGTTCATAAGGTAGTACCCCGTTAAATCAAGAAACTTTGGATATCTGTAGCACTCTTAGTGTATGCTACTATGATATTCCAGTAATTTCCTCTCGATCTATTGCAACTCCCGCCTCAGAAACTACGTGACCAAAAATCCAATTTTTTCTTTGCCAAAAGCTACATTTACTCAACTTAGAAAATAATTGATGCTCTCTGCGCTTACCCAACACAATCCGCAAATGCTCAACATGCTCCTCTCTACTCCAAGAATAGATCAAGATATCAAAAATAAATAAATAAATCACACAGTTATCCAAGTGCTTGCGAAACACATCATTCATGAGCTTCATAAACATTGCAGCAGCGTTCCTAAACCCAAATGGCATCACCACAAAAATCAAAATGTCCATACCGTGTACGGAAATCCGTCTTCCGCACATTCTCATCAGCTATCGCAATCTGGTGGTATCCCGACTCTATGTCAATCTTAGAAAACCATGAAGCTCCGTGCAACTGATCCAACAACTCATCGATATGCGGTAGTGGATACTTATTCTTGATGGTCACCTTGTTCAAACCTTCGTAGTTATTACAAATTCTGAACTCACATCTTTCTTCATCACAAACAACATCGGTGCTCCCGCTGGTGAAATAATCTGTCTAATAAAACCTTTATTTGATAGCTCCTTCAACTGCTTTTTCAACTCTGCCATATTTGTTGGCGCTAAACGGTAGGAAGTTTGTGAAACCGGATACCAACAAATGTAAAGGAATTCTACCGAAGAAAAAGGTGTGATTTATTTTAATTTTAAAAAAATTCTCATATTTCCATAAATATTTCAAAAATCGTCTAAAACCGATTAAAATCTAGTCCCACAGATGGCCATCCCGGGTCGGGGCCGGGACGGAACCCGCTCTGATACCAAAATGTAATACCCGTATTTTCGAAGTAAATAAATAAATAATAAAATAAATAAATAGTCTGAAATCTCCACTTAATAATTCTCATAAATAATCTCGAAACACCATATATCCGAAATATAAAAAAAAACCAAATAAATATCGATAATATAATAAAATAAATGTCTGAAAATAAAGCGACGAAAACAATTCAAAAGCACTAGTCCAATAGAATCACTCATGCTCGCCAGTCTCACCTGAAAGGGGGGAAAGAAAGAGGGGTGAGTAACAGGGGAGTCACTTAGTGAGGTATGGGATGCTAGACACGCAAACCACTGACTAAATAAATAGAACTCCTGATATGCCCTAAATAGGATCACTCGACCGAATTGGATTTGATATGAACTCACGAATGAGAACTGGATGGATTGAAGGGTCGCACGAAGGTTGCAGAAGGCCTTCGATATTCCCGGCTTCAGTTGGTGCTTCATATGACTCACAAGTCCACCAAAAGAAGTATCTCTAGTCGTTGCTTGATATGACTCACAAGTCCAACGATTTTGAGGCTTGCTTAACTTGGATATGACTCACCAAGAAACAAAGAAAAGTTCTAAGAAGAACAAAGAGTTTAATTCAAAACAAAGATGATAATCGACTTGTTTATTGCTGAAGAAAGGATTACATATTTATAGTAGCAAAGGCATATGAAAAAGCTTAGAATTTTGCGCAAAAACACACCTAGAAAAAGCAACAAAGACTAAAAATGGTCAAATGACTCTTTGGTTCTTGTTCTGGTTGAAATGACCCTTTGCCTACCGTCCAGGTTCGTCCGAATCCACCCTGGTCAACAAATGTTTCTTCGCCTACTTTTGTCCAGGTTCATCGAACCTTGCTGTGATGATTGGGTCCTTTGCGATCAGGCGCAAGACATACTGTGGGTTGTCTGTGTGGATGATCAATGAACTTTCATGAACGGAACTCCACTTTAGTCGACTCAAATCTTCAAAGAACTTAAGTATCCTTGTCTTAGAGAGATTATAATCATCGATCATCAAGGAATCAACAATCTGGTCGGAAAAGTGATGTTCATGACCACCGGGGCATGTGGTACGAACCAAACGGGTCAGAAGTGAAGTGCTGTGACCTAGGTCAAGTTCCTCTCGTTGATCTTGAGTTTTGGCTCGACTGTTTGTCTTAGATTGTCGAATGGGTCGGGAACGGATGATTGAAGGTCGATCAATCTGATCATTAGGTCGTGGTTCCAGCCTTAGATCATTTCCGAGTGAACGCGGGTCGATTCTGTACACGGTTCGGTCAGTGTATACGGCTGGATCAATGTACTCCGTCGGGTGAACCTTTGTTGAGGCAAAGTGATCTTCCTGATCCGCATCCAGTGCTGGTTCCATGTACTGAGGCGCATCATTCCCTCCCTCTTCAAAAGGATTTGTCCACAAATCTGGATCATCTGCACAAAAAGGAGATAAATCAGAAACATTAAAACTTGAAGAGATGTCATACTTACCTTGCAAGTCCAGCTGATAGGCATTGTCATGGATCTTCTTAAGGATCTGAAAAGGACCATCGACCCTAGGCAACAATTTTGACTTCCTTTCTTCCGGAAAGCGTTCCTTCCTTAGATGAACCCAAACAAGATCATCTTCTTCAAAGACAACTTTCTTTTTCTTCTTGTTTGCTTTTCTTGTATAGACTTCTGTCTTGGCTTTGATATTGTCACGGAATCTCTCGTGCAACTTCTGAATGGTATCCGCTTTCCTTTTGCCATCAGTACTAATTCTTTCACTCAAAGGCAAAGACAAAAGATCAAGTGGAGATAAGGGATTGAAACCGTACACAACCTCAAAAGGAGAAAACTTGGTAGAAGAATGCATGGAATGATTGTAAGCAGATTCAACATGTGGCAAACAGTCTTCCCAAAGTCTAAGATTCTTTTTCACCAATGATATAAGCAATGCTGACAAGGTCCGGTTCACAACATCAGTTTGACCATCGGTTTGAGGATGACAAGTGGTAGAAAACATCAATCTAGTACCTAACTTAGATCACAAAGTTTTACAGAAATAACTAAGGAACTTAGCATCTCGATCAGAAACAATGGTCCTAGGCATACCGTGCAACCTAACAATGTCTTTAAAGAACAAATCAGCAACGTGCACAGCATCATCGGTTTTATGACATGGTATAAAATGAGCCATCTTAGAAAACCTATCAACCACCACAAAGATAGAGTCTCTTCCTGATTTTGATTTTGGCAAACCAAGCACAAAGTCCATAGATATGTCTACCCACGGATGAGAAGGAATGAGAAGAGCAGAATACAAACCTTGGTTTTTGGCTTTAGACTTGGCCTTCTTGTAAACCACACATCGACTACAGATCTGTTCCACATCCTTCATCAAGCTCGGCCAAAAGAAATGTTCCTACACAACCTTGTGTGTTTTCTTGACTCCAAAGTGTCCCATAAGGCCTCCTCCATGTGCTTCCTTGAGAAACAACTCCCTCAAAGAACATTGGGGAACACACAGGCGGTTATCAATGAATAAGAATCCCGAAATTTGATAATACTTGCGATAAGCCGCTTTTGAACACTTTCTGAAAATCTCTTTGAAATCTGAGTCAGTTGCATATAAATCCTTGATAAATTCAAAACCAAGCAACTTTGTTTCAAGAGCTGAAAGGAGTACATACCTCTAGACAAGGCATCAGCCACCACATTGTCCTTACCTTGTTTGTACTTAATGACATCAGCGTGTATGCCTTTTGTTCAGATTTTGCTGCCCCTTAAGGTGTTTCAAAGACTGATGATCCGTGTGGATCACAAACTCCTTGGGCCAAAGGTAATGTTGCCACGTTTGTAGAGCTCTCACCAAAGCATACAATTCTTGGTCATAAGTGGGATAGTTGAGTGTGGCGCCTCCAAGCTTTTCACTGAAATAAGCAATTGGTTTCCTATCCTGCATCAAGACTGCTCCAATGCCAACTCCGGAAGCATCACATTCTATCTGAAAAGTCTTAGAAAAATCAGGAAGTACAAGTAGAGGAGCTTGCGTTAACTTCCCTTTTAGAATCTGAAATGCCTCTTCTTGAGCTTGTTCCCACTTGAATCCGACATTCTTCTTGATCACTTCAGTCAATGGGGCTGCGATGGTACTGAAGTTTGGAACAAATCGCCTATAAAAACCAGCAAGGCCATGGAAGCTCCTTACTTCACCCACGGTTGTTGGACTAGGCCAGTCACGGATAGCTTTGATCTTTTCCTCGTCCACTCTAAGTCCATCTGCACCTACAACAAAGCCTAAGAACACCACGTTATCTGTTCCAAAAGAGCATTTACCAAAATTTGCAAAAAGGCTCTTTTTCCTAAGAACTTCAAGAACATATTTCAAGTGCTTCCTATGATCATCAAGGTTCTTGCTGTAAATAAGGATGTCATCAAAGTAAACTACAACAAAATGAACAATAAAGGATCTCAATATGTGATTCATCAAACGCGTAAAAGTACTAGGTGCATTAGTAAGCCCAAATGGCATTACAAGCCATTCATAAAATCCTAGTTTGGTCTTAAATGCAGTTTTTCATTCATCACCTTCTTTCATCCTAATCTGATGATAGCCACTTTTCAAATCAATTTTAGAGAAAATAGAAGAACCATGCAGCTCATCAAGCATGTCATCAAGCCTAGGAATGGGATGCCTATACTTTACCGTAATGTTGTTGATGGCACGGTAGTCCACACACATGCGCCATGAACCATCTTTCTTAGGTACAAAGAGAACTGGTACGGCACAAGGACTGAGGCTTTCCCGGATGTAGCCTTTCTCAAGAAGCTCTCCAATTTGTTTCTGAAGTTCCTTGGTTTACTGGGTTGGTGCGATAAGCTGGTTGGTTTGGTAGAGATGCACTCGGAACAAAGTCTATCTGATGTTCAATGCCTCGAACTTGTGGTAATCCCTTGGGATTCTCATCTGGAAAAACATCAGGAAAATCCTGCAAGATCTCTAAAAGCTCACTCGGAATCTCCGGTGCAAGGTCAGAAGGAGAAGAAGCCATAAGAGATTCTTTATACACAAGTAAAAGAAATGGCTTCTGAGAGTAAAGAGATTTCCTGACCTGACTTTCTTTAATAAAGAAATTGGGATTCTTTTGAGAGGGTCCAGGTTCATCTGGTTTGGGTTCTTTGTCACGGTTCCTCTTGAGTTGGATCTGGTCTTGATGAACCTCCAAAGGTGTCAAAGGTACCACTGTGATCTTCTTTCCTTTATGATCAAAGGAGTGTCGGTTTGTGTAACCATCATGAACCTCTTTCTTATCAAACTGCCATGGTCGGCCCAAGAGGATGTGACAAGCGTCCATAGGGAGAACGTTGCAAACAACTTCATCCTCATATCTTCCAATGGTAAGGGGGACTGTGACTTGTTCCTTCACGTGCTGCTCTCCAGCCTCATTAAGCCATTCCAACCTGAAAGGACGAGATAGAGGCCGAGTGACAAGCCCTAGTTTTCTTACAAGGGTGTCACTAGCCACATTAGTGCAACTACCTCCATCAATAATCAAAGAACACACCTTTTCAGAAATAAGACAACGAGAATGGAATAGATTCTCTCTTTGTTCTTTGTCGTTGGTTTTAGGTTGCACACTCAGAGATCTTCTAGTGACAAGGAGAGGACCGAAAGCTGGGTAATTAAGACTATCATCACCGTCATAGATAGGTCCAGAGTCAGCATCAAAGATAGGCCCGAAGTAATCGCCCAAGTGGTCGTCCTTCTCATTGAAAATGGGGTCATCCAAGGTCTTTCTTGCAACAAGTAGGGGTCCATGATGTGGGTAGTCAAAAGCTTCCTCTTCCTCATCAAAGATAGGACCCAAGTCCTCCTTGTCTTCCTTTTCATCCTTGGACTTAACCTCACCATTCTCCATGAGGATCATCACTCGTTGGTTTGGACAATTCTTGGCATAATGTCCTAGACCTTGACACTTGAAGCACCTAATATCTCCTGCTCAGCCAGAAGTCTCAATTGCTTTTCCTTTGTCCACACGAGCAGGAATATCAGTTCTAAAAGAATTATTTGTTGTGGAAGGAAGCTTACCTTTATCTTGATAGCTTGGTTTAGGAGCAAAGGCCGGTTTGGGAGCAAGGGTCGGTTTTGAGTAGCTTTTTCTTTTGACTTTCTGTTCAATCAAGATGGCCTTGTGTAACATCTGCTCCACACTGCCATACTCTTGAAGTTCCATACGATCTTGGATGTCACGGTTGAGACCTGGCATAAATCGTGCCATAGTGGCATCCATAGGCTCGTCTACATCAGCTTTGATCATCAATATCTCTATCTCTTGGTAATAGTCTTCCACGGACTTGGTGCCTTGTAGTAGACGTCTCAGCTTCTGGTGGAGGTCACGGTGATAGTGAGTAGGCACGAACCGTTTCCTCATCAGCAGGGTAAGCTCATCCCATGTTTCGATTGGCCTTTCGCCTGTTCTCCTCCTGTGAGTCACAACTTGATCATACCAACTAATAGCATAGCCCGAGAACTCAGTAGCAGCCAATCTCACTTTATTAAGATCAGAAATTTTTTTACAATCAAAGACAAGCTCAATATTTCTTTCCCATTCAAGGAAAGAATCACGGTCATTTCTACCATCAAAAGTTGGAATTTTCAATTTCAATCCTCCTAAGCCATCATCAATACAATCAGTTCTAGTAAATGGATTGATATCACCTTGATCTTGGTTTCTATGAACTCTCCTAGGGCGGTTGATGGATCGGCCATCGCCCTCTTGGGAATACTCCTCTTGGATCTCGTCATCGGACCGGTTGGGTCTTCTTGGACGATCCCTCCTTATTCCAGTCCTAGAACGAGTTTGTTGACTGGCTTGAAGCTCATCAATTCTTTGATGGATTTGATCTAACCCTGTATTCATCAAGTTAGTCATAGAATCATTCAAAGCACGCATTTGTAGGTTAGATAACACAGCAAATGAGTTTCCATGTTGGCTTCTTTCTTCCTCACTACTCATGGTTCCTGAAATTTCTTAAACACCAAACGTTAGATAAAAACCTCACACTCTCAAGTGTTTGATCCTCACCCACTCACGTGTTTTTGTCAGATTTTTGGTGTACTCACACGAGTTTCCACTCAAGGTTCTAAGAAGACTAATCAAAGAATTCCAATGGACAATTCCAAGAAAACAAAGGGAATGTTCTCAAGATAAAAAGATAAGATATTTTGGTTTTGAAATCCGTTTTAACCACCTCAAAGGCTGGATTTCTCCTCAGCCAGCAGGCTTTCTCTTCCATCACCAATCAACAAGTCAAACTCTCTTCTTTTTTTTTAAATCGTAGATCTTTCTTTTATTACTGTTTTTTTTAAATAGTGGATGGTAATGAGGGGCCCGGACTTAAGATAGATAGAAGAAGAAGTGTTTGAAGAAAATGGAAGATGAGAAAGATGAATGAATAGATAATACCGGAAGAGTGGCTCTGATACCACTTGATACGCCCTAAATAGGATCACTCGATCGGATTGGATTTGATATGAACTCACGAATGAGAACTGGATGGATTGAAGGGACCCACGAAGGTTGCGGAAGGCCTTCGATATTCCCGGCTTCAGTTGGTGCTTGATATGACTCACAAGTCCACCAAAAGAAGTATCTCTAGTCGTTGCTTGATATGACTCACAAGTCCAACGATTTTGAGGCTTGCTTAACTTTGATATGACTCACCAAGAAACAAAGAAAATTTCTAAAAAGAACAAAGAGTTTAACTCAAAACAAAGATGATAATCGACTTGTTTATTGCTGAAAAGGATTACATATTTATAGTAGCAAAGGCATATGAAAAGGCTTAGAATTTTGCGGAAAAACACACCTAGAAAAAGCAACAAAGACAAAAAATGGTCAAATGACTCTTTGGTTCTTGTTCTGGTCAAAATGACCCTTTGCCTACCGTCCAGGTTCGTCCGAATCCACCCTGGTCAACATATGTCCCTTCGCCTACTTTTGTCTAGGTTCATCGAACCTTGCTGTGATGATCGGGTCCTTTGCGGTCAGGAGCAGGACATACTGTGGGTTGTCTGTGTGGATGGTCAATGAACTTTCATGAACGAAACTCCACTTTAGTCAACCCAAATCTTCAGAGAACTTAAGTATCCTTGCCTTAGAGAGATTAGAATCATCGATCATCAAGGAATCAACAATCTGGTCGGAAAAGTGATGTTCATGACCACCGGGGCATGTGGTACGAACCAAACGGGTCAGAAGTGAAGTGCTGTGACCTAGGTCAAGTTCCTCTCGTTGATCTTGAGTTTTGGCTCGACTGTTTGTCTTAGACTGTCGAATGGGTCAGGAACGGATGATTGAAGGTCGATCAATCTGATCATTAGGTCATGGTTCCAGCTTTAGATCATTTCCGGGTGAACGCGGGTCGATTCTGTACACGGTTCGGTCAGTGTATACGGCTGGATTAATGTACTCCGTCGGGTGAACTTCTGTTGAGGCAAAGTGATCTTCATGATCCGCATCCAGTGCTGGTTCCATGTACTGATTCTTATACTGAGGCGCATCAACTCCCGCTATGGAAGTTTAGCCCTAGCATGAACAAACACGACGCCTAAAGCATCACACAAAACAATCAATGCGCTGATAGTGCATAACTAGCTCATACACCACGCATTCTCCTCATACGGATATATGACATCATAATAAGCGTCGCTAGCCCAGACATTTCTGGACCCCCGCCCGTAACCAATAAGCGTCGAATGCAAACGTCTCTACACCACGCCCCACACAAATATGCGTCGATTGCCCAGACGTCTCTGATCCCCCGCCCTCAATATGCGTCGATAGCCCAGATGTTTCCGAACCCCCACCCATCCTAAGCGTTGCTAATCCAGATCTCTCTGAACAGCCACCCTCCTCACATAGCCCTTACTCATATCTATGTATATGTATATATATATATATATAAAATCATTTAACATCACTCAATCCATATCAAGTTGAATCTTCTAGACCTCTAATTCTGGTTTACATTGAATCCTAACTATCACACAAGACTCAATTCAATCAGACGGAACATGTTTCAAAACTAAACGACGATAGAAAGAATTGTACACTAGTAATGGGATTTACGGAATAGACCGTCACCTTTGCTGTGGGTTCTGAAGAAAACCTGAGAAAACACCGACTGACTTTGATGGCTCTAAAACAGCAATTCTGGAATTCTCTGAATGAATATGATGTTTCTGGTAAAATTGAACCCTAAAGATAACAGATGAATAACTCAAGAACTGACCGTTAACTTTCGATCCCTCCGGTCTGAATGTATTCCTATATGTCCTTTGTCAGTAGACACCGAGTTTACTCCAATCAGACACCATTTGGTTAACCAAAATAGCTTCATCTCCAGGCTGGTCGCAAACGAAAACTACACCAACACCTCTCACGAAAACAAGCATAACTCTCAGAAAATAATTTGGAATGACGATTCGCTTGTTAGAGATGATAGATAAAAGAATTAAATACTTACTGACAAATTTTCAAACTGAAATCCTTTGATTAGGTCGACCGTTTCGCCTTTACGCTGAGAACGGTCGGAACTGTCTCCGCATCCGAACAGCTTAAGCTTATTCTTGGCCAAGAAGCAAGACCAATAACTTCTTCTGTACAACTCCGATCTCAATTCCGTTTGTTGCTATAGATTCCTGGAAACAAGAACTATCTAATAGGCCATGGTACGCAGCCTAAAATCCCGAGCATTGAACTAGAACACTCTCTCAAAACAACATCTCCGCCATGGATCCAATGATGCAAGTGAACATGGTGAAGATATGCGACTGGCCCGTTTGTACGTCCTCACTCCCTCTCGTCTTTGCTCACGTCCAAAACGTGTGAGATGGAATGGCAAAGGATCTGGTGATTATCTTCACCTATGGAATCTAGCGTAACACAACAACGAGGCCAAACGACGGTTGTGTGATGCGATACGATAGCTCCGGTCTCGTGCATCTCTTCTCCACGTCCTGACCTCTCGCTTTAGATGCGTGACGACCTCAAGGTAAAGGCAATGGATCTTTGACAGCGGCGTCGATGTATCACAACTCCTTTGACGATGCTCTATGGATGGTCCGTTGAAGCTTCCCTTGAGATGATGGTGTGACGTAAGTCCAACAAGCACGAGACTGAGAGACGCAACTCAAAACAAGCATCAGACTCTCTCTCCAATGTCACGGCGGCTCCCAAGAGAAGAAGAAGATCACTTTAATTATATAATTAGGTATGAGCCCACACAACCCACGGTTAAGAGACAAGGGAATGCTTTGGTTTACAAAAACATAATAATTGATAAGTGGAGAAAACAAAACCAGTTGAGATCAACAAAAAAAAAATTTAACCAATTAAACTTTGGTTTAAGATAACCGGGTCGTTACAAATTCATTCGGTTTGATTAGAATCAAGAAGAAACTGTCAAATCTCCAAACAGGGTAAACTGGAATCACGTCATTTGAAAGTGGTATAACTTCTACATCATAACTCATATCATACTGATTCTTATTCATGGTGATTCTCCACATATTTATATGTACAAATCTAGATTCTTACCTCGTGATTCATTCTGGTTTGATTAGAATAAAGAAGAAAGTGTCAAATCTCCAAACATGGTAAACATGTATCACTTTGGTTGAAAGTAGGATAACTTCCTCATCATCACTCCTATGATATTGATTCAATTTCATGGTGATTTTTCACTTATTTAAGAGTCTGAATCAAGCTTCTTAAAGTGTGATTCATTCTCGTTTGATTAGAATCAAGAAGAAAATGCGAAGACTCCAAACAGGGTAAACTGGTATCACTTCGGTGGAAAGTGAGATAACTTCTTCATCATAACTCTTATGATATTGATTAAACTGTGATTATCCTATATTTATAAGTTCAAATCTAGTTTCTTACATAGTGATTCATTCTGGTTTGATTAGAATCATGAAGAAACTGCCAAATCTCCAAAAAGGGTAAACTGGAATAACTATGTTTGAAAGTGGGATAACTTATACATCATCGCTCCAATGATATTGATTCAATTTCGGAGTGATTTTAAACTTAATTCTAAGTCCAAATCAAGCTTCTTACACCATGATTTATTCTGGTTTGATTATAATCAATAAGAAACTACCAAAGCTACAAACATGGTAAACTGGAATCACTTCATTTGAAATTGGTATAACTTCAACATCATAACTCATATGATATTGATTCAAATTCAGGGTGATTATCCACATATTTATATTTCCAAATCTAGCTTCTTACATCGTGATTCATTCTGGTTTGAATAAAATCAAGAAGAAACTTCCAAATCTCCAAACATGGTAAACTGGAATCACTTTGGTTGAAAGTAGGATAACTTCCTCATCATCACTCCTATGATATCAATTCAGTTTCATGGTGATTTTCCACTTATTTAAGAGTCTGAATCAGGCTTCTTAAAGTGTGATTCATTCGTGTTTGATTAGAATCAAGAAGAAACTGCCAAGACTCTAAACAGGCTAAACTGGTATCACTTCGGTGGAAAGTGAGATAACTTCTTCATCATAACTCTTATGATATTGATTAAACTTCAGGGTGATTATCCACATATTTATAAGTCCAAATAAATATTTTTACATCGTTTTTCATTCTGGTTTGATTAGAATCAAGAAGAAACTGCCAAATATCTGAAGAGGGAAAACTGGAATCACTTTTATTGAAAATGAGATAACTTCTTCATCATAACTCCTATGATTTTGGTTCAATTTCAGGGTACTTTTACACTTTTTTATGAGTCCAAATCGAGCTTCTTACATCGTGATTCGTTCTTGTTTGTTTAGAATCAAGAAGAAACTGCCAAATCTCCAAACGGGGTAAACTTGAATCACGTCAGTTGAAAGTGGTATAACTTCTTCATCATAACTCATATGATATTGATTAAAATTTAGGGTGATTATCAACATATTTATAAGTCCAAAGATAGCTTCTTACTTCGTGATTCATTGTGGTTTGATTAGAATCAAGAAAAAACTTCCAAATCTCCAAACATGGTAAACTGGAATCACGTCAGTTGAGAGTGGTATAACTTCTTCATAATAACTCCTATGATAATGATTCAAATTCATGGTGATTCTCCACATATTTATAAGTTCAAATCTAGTTTCTTACATTGCGATTCATTCTGGTTTGATTAGAATCAAGAAGAAACTGTCAAATTTCCAAAAAAGGTAAACTGGAATAACTTTGTTTGAAAGTGGGATAACTTCTACATCATCACTCCTATGATATTGACAATTTCAGGGTGATTTTAAACTTAATTATGAGTCCAAATCAAGATTCTTACACCATGATTCATTCAGGTTTGATTAGAATCAAGAAGAAACTACCAAACCTACAAACAGGAAAAATTGGAATCACTTTATTTGAAATTGGTATAACTTCTTCATCATAACTCATATGATATTGATTTAAATTAATGGTGACTCTCCACATATTTATAAGTACAAATCTAGATTCTTACATTGTGATTCAATCTGGTTTGATTAGAATCAAGAAGAAGTGTCAAATCTCCAAACATTGTAAAGTGGAATCAGTTTGGTTGAAAGTAGGATAACTTCTTCATCATCACTCCTATGATATCGATTCAATTTCATGGTGATTTTAGACTTATTTATGAGTCTTAATCAATCTTCTTAAAGTTTGATTCATTATGGTTTGATTATAATCAAGAAGAAACCGCCAAGACTCCAAACAGGGTAAACTGGTATCACTTCGGTTGAAAGTGAGATAACTTCTTCATCATAACTCTTATGATATTGATTAAACTTCAGGGTGAATATTGTTACATCGTTATTCAATCTGGTTTTGATAAAATCAAGAAGAAACTACCAAAGCTACAAACAGGGTAAACTGGAATCACTTCAGTTGAAAGTATGATAACTTCTTCATCATAACTCCTATGATATTGATTCAATTTCAAAGTGATTTTACACTTATTTATGAGTCCAAATCAAGCTTCTTACAAATCTCCAAACAGGGTAACCTGGAATCACATCCTCATATTTATAATTACAAATATCGCTTCTTACATCGTGATTAATTATGGTTTGATTAGAATCAAGAAGAAACTGCTAAATCTCCAAACATGGTAAACTCGAATCAATTTGGTTGAAAGTGGGATAACTTCTTCATCATCACTCCTATGATATTGATTTAATTTTTTGGGTGATTTTCCACTTATTTATGAGTCCAAATAAAGATTCTTACAGTGTGATTTATTTTTGTTTGATTAGAATCAAGGAGAAACTCCTAAATCTCCAAACAGGGTAAGCTGGAATCATGTCGGTTGAAAGTGGTATAATTTCTTCATCATAACTCATATGATATTGTTTCAAATTCATGGTGATTCTCCACATATTTATAAGTCGAAATCTAGCTTCTTACATCGTGATTTATCCTCTTTTGATTGGAAACAAGAAGAAACTTCCAAATCTCCAAACATGGTAAATTGGAATCACTTTGGTTGAAAGTCGGATAACTTCTTCATCATCAATCCTATGATATCGATTCAATTTCAGAGTGATTTTCCACATATTTTTTAGTCCAACTCTATCTTCTTACAGCGTGATTCATTCGTGTTTGATTAGAATCAAGAAGTATCTGCCAAATCTCCAAACAAGATAAACTATAATCACTTCGGTTGAAAGTAGGATAACATCTTCATCATAAATGCTATGATATTGATTCAAATTCAGGGTAGTTCTCCACATATTTATAAGTCCAAATCAAGATTCTTACATCGTGATTCATTTCGGTTTGATTAGAATCAAGAAGAAACTGCCAAATCTCCAAACAAGGTAAACTGGAATCACGTCGATTGAAAGTGGTGTAACATCATCATCATACCTCATATGATATTGATTCAAATTCAGGGTGATTATCCACATATTTATTTGTCCAAATTTTTCTTCTTACATCATGATTCATTTTTGTTTGATTAGAATCAAGAAGAAACTTCCAAATCTCCAAACAAGTTAAACTAGAATCACTTTGGTCGAAAGTGGGATAACTTCTTCATCATCAATCCTATGATATAGATTCCATTTCAGGGTTATTTTACACTTATTTATTAGTCCAAGTAAAGCATTTTGTAGCGTTATTCATTCTGGTTATATTAGAATTAAGAAGAAATTATCAAATCTCCAAATAGGGTAAACTGGAATCACTTCGGTTGAAAGTGGGATAACTTCTTCATCATAACTCCTATGATATTGATTTGAATTCATGGTGATTCTACACATATTTATAATTACAAATAAAGCTTCTTACATCATGATTCATTCTGGTTTGATTAGAATCAAGAAGAAACAGACAAATCTCCAAGCAAGGTAAACTGGAATCACTTTGGGTGAAAGTGGGAACACTTTTTCATCATAACTCCTATAATATTGATTAAATTTCAATGTGATTTTCCACTTATTTATGAGTCCAAATAAATCTTCTCACATTGTTATTCATTCTGGTTTGATTTCAATCAAGAAAAAACAACCAAATCTCCAAACATGATAAACTAGAATCACATCGGTTGAAAGTGGTATAACTTCTTCATCATAAATCATATGATATTGATTCACATTCAGGGTGACTATAAAAATATTTATAAATCCAAATCTAGCTTCTTACATTGTGATTCATTATGATTTGATTAGAATCAAGAAGAAACTGCTAACTCTCCACACATGGAAAACTAGAATCACTTCGGTTGAATGTGAGATAACTTCTTCATCATAACTCCTATGATATTGATTGAATTTCAGGGTGATTTACATTTAATTATGAGTCCAATTAAAGCTTATTACATTTTGATTCCTTCTTTTTTTATTAGAATCAAGAGGAAACTGTCAAATCTCCAAACAGGGTAAACTGGAATCACTTTGTTTGAAAGTGAGATGACTTCTTCATCATAACTCCGATGATATTTATTCAAATTCATGGTGATTCTCCACAAATTTATATGTCCAGATAAATCTTCTTACATCGTGATTCAATCTTGTTTGATTTGAATCAAGAAGAAACTGCCAAATCTCCAAACAGGAAAAACTAGAATCACTTCTATTGGAAGTGAGATAACTTCTTCATAATAAATCCTATGATACTGATTCAATTTTAGGGTTATTTTACACTTATTTATGAGTCCAAATCTAGCTTCTTACATCATGATTTATTATGGTTTGATTACAATCAGGAAGAAACTGCCAATGCTACAAACAAGGTAAACTGGAATCACTTCGGTTGAAAGTGGGATAAATTCTTCATCATAACTCCTATGATATTGATTCAATTTCAAAGTGATTTTCCACTTATTTATGAGTCCAAATCAAGATTATTACATCATAATTCATTCTGGTTTGATTAGAATCAAGAAGAAACTTTCAAATCTCCAAACATGATATACTGGAATCACGTCGGTTGAAAGTGGTATAAATTCTTCATCATAACTCATATGATATTGATTCAAAGTCAGGGTGATTATCTACATATTTATATGTCCAAATCTAGCTTCTTACATCGTGATTCATTCTGGTTTGATTAGAATCAAGAAGAAACTTCCAAATCTCCAAACAGGGTAAATTGTGTTGAACTGAATAAGAAGTGAGGATACAAAGATTGGAGAAGGCTTAAGGAATCAGGAGGAAGAAATTTGAGGTTGTTCGTACAAGTCCGTACAACTAGTTCGTACAAGGCCGTACAGCCTTCGGTCGACCAAAAGATGAAATGAGTCGACCAAAGGTAAAAGAAGAAAGTTGTCCTTGCCGGACTAGTTTCTCCTCCACGTCTAGGATCAACGAACCTTATGGATAAGGAGATCTCTAGCCTTGACAGATTGGCACAGCTAGAAAGGAGAGCATCTGGTCAAGATGCCAAAAGGATCAAGCGTGTGAATCCTCTCGTCCACGAGAATTCAAACGGGACGCTCCTCTGGCCTTGACTACACACGCCCATGTTGAAACCTTATCATGTATCCGTTGCATTAAGCTTTATGTCTCTCTATTTATTTGTAACACTTCCTAGTTAATCAATCAAGCAAATATTTTTGAGTCTCTCCTTTCTCTCTCTAGTGTTCTTCATTTCCAGAAATGGTTTCTTAGGAAAGTCTCAACCATTAGTCTCTAAATCTCTTCTAATCTCTCTCAAAGTCTCTAATACTCATATAAACTCAGATTTCTTTTTAGTTTTTATGGTATCAGAGCAAGGTTCACTTGAATCTGGGTTTTGATTTCATCTCTTACTCAAGAACACATTTGTCATCCGTGGAGATTCAAGATGGAGGGTACAATGACTACGGTGATTCCAGTGACTCTCAAGGGAGGGAACTACCTTCTATGGTCTCGTGTGATAAAGACATCAGTGGGGACTAAGGGTTTATGGAACCACATCTTTAAGAATGAAGCTCCAAAACTCATTACTCATGAAGGCGATAAAGAGATTGTCGTGTGTGATGAAGTGAAGTGGATCCAGGAAGATAACCTGGTGATGTCTATCCTTCAAAGCTCTCTAGATCCATCGATCTTAGAGGCATACAACTACTGTGAGAAGGCAAAGGACCTGTGGGATACACTCCAGAAAGTGTATGGGAACATCTCAAACCTTACTCGTTTGTTTGAGATCAAGAGAGCTATCAACAGTTTGGCACAAGAAGATATGGAGTTCACAAAGATACTTGGAAAGTTTAGAGCTTTGTGGTCAGAGCTTGAGATGCTGAGGCCAAGTAGAACTGATCCAGATGAGCTCAATGAAAGGCATGAGAAAGATAAGGTCTTTGGCTTGTTGCTCACTCTTAACTCCACCTACAATGACTTGGTAAAACACATCTTGCGTGCTGCAAAAGTTACCAACTTTGGAAGAGGTTTGCGCACAAATTCAGAAGAAACAAGGATCATTGGGACTCTTTGGAGGAAAGGGGGAGCTTACCTTGGCTAATCAATCCAAAGTGCCTCAGGCCAACAAGGTAAACAAGTATGAAGAAAGGAGGTTTAATGGGAACTGTGACCATTGCAAGAGACAAGGTCACAAGAAGCACCAGTGCTGGATCCTTCACCCACATCCAAACCAACCAAGTTCATGAAGGAGATGGATGCAAGGGTGAATGTGAGCTATGGAGGAAGTGATCAGCATGGGGTGAGTGGATCTGGGCCTCAAACCGGACACATGAGATTGAAGGACGTTAAGTTGGTGAGAACAAGGCATTGATGACTTACACTGCTCAACAAACCAACCGCCCAAATGAGCATGAGTTCATCCGCAGATCAGAAATGGATGCCCTCATCAAGATGCTCAAAGACAATGGTAACATCTTTGGTAATCTCAGGGGGTACTCATTTGGTGCATCTAAAGTTACTAGTCTTTATGATCAAACTGAGGCATATACTCACTCTAGGATTTCTGGTATATCTCATAGTGCTTGTAGCATGTCTAAACCATTGATAGTTGATTCAGGTGCATCACATCACATGATTAGTGATACTAGTCTCATTAAAGACAAAGAGCATGCACATGGACATGTTATGATTGCTAATGGTGATAGGATTCTAATAAGGGGTATAGGCAAATTAAAAATGTTTGATAAGGAATCTACAGTTTTTTATATGCCTTAGTTTACATCAAATTTGTTATCTGTTAAGAAGTGCACCAATGACTTACAATGCAAAGTTATCTTCAGTCCTAATGATCTGAAGTTTCAGGATATTGAGAGTAGTCGTCTGATTAGGCAAAGAAAAAGGAGACCTTTACTTATATTTCTGCTTCTGTTTCAAATAAGAATGCTTTGTGGCATGCTAGAATAGGACATCCTCATGTTAGAGCTTTAAATTTAATGGTTTCAAGTGTTGTTTTTGAAAATAATGATTGTGAAGCCTGTCTTTTAGGCAAGCATTGTAAGACTATGTTCCATAAGACCATTACTATCTATGATCAATGCTTTGTTTAACACACTCAGATGTTTTGACTGCTCCTTGTTTGTCTAAGGAGAACCATAAATACTTTGTCACATTCATAGATGAAAAATCTAAATACACCTGGATAACCTTGATTCCATCTAAAGATAGGGTACTTGATGCATTTAGAAATTTTCAGACTTATGTGACTAACCATTTCAATGCTAAGCTGAAATTTTTTAGATCCGATAATGATGGAGAGTACACAAGTCAAGCTTTCAAGCAGCAATTATCCAAACATGGAATTCTTCATCAAACGAGCTGTCCCTATACCCCACAACAGAATGGAGTAGCCGAGAGGAAGAAAAGACAACTTATGGAAGTTGCTAGGTCCATGATGTTCCAAGCAAATGTACCAAAGAGATTCTGGAGTGATGTTGTTGCTACTGCTTGTTACTTGATCAACCGAACCCCAACCAAAGTCCTTGATGATCAGTCATCATTTGTGGTTTTGAACAAGTATAGGCCAGCCTCAGATCATCTCCGGGTCTTTGGTTGTCTCTGCTTTGTTCACAAACCAGGGGAGCTAAGAAACAAGTTGGAGGCAAAGAGTACAAAGGGTATGTTCCTTGGTTACTCACGAACTCAGAAGGGGTACAAGTGTTATGATCCAGTAACAAGGAGGGTTCTTATACCAAGGGATGTGAAGTTTGTAGAAGAAAGAGGGTTATATGAGGAGAAGAACCAAGCAGAACTAAAAGATTTGGCTTCTCATAAGGAAATAAATTTGAGGATCATATTGGAGAGTCTTGGGATTAACTTATCCCATGATCAGGAGAGTGGAGGTGGACAACAACAAGGACCACCTACTGCTACTGTGAATAATCAGGAACCCAACCTCGACCAGGAGGGGGGGGGGGGAAATGAACCTGATGCTAATGATAAGTATGAAGAAGAATCAGGTTCACAACATTATCAAGGTGTGGACCAAGGAAATGAAGATGAGGGAGGTGAAAATGTAAAACAGAAAGAAGAAGGGGAGGTTGAGGAGGAACAACCTAAAGTGGCTCAACCGTTCAGAAGGAGTACAAGGATAAGGAATCCTCCCACCAACTGTGTTAATACACGAGTATACTACAATGCAGAAGCAGTTGAGCATCCTACCCAAGCCGTTTGTTCACTAACATATTACCCTGAAGATCATTGTTCCTTCATGACTAGTCTGGATGGGAGTAAGTTACCAAGAACCTATTAAGAAGCCATGCAAGACAAAGAATGGAGGGAATCAGTTTGTGCTGAAGCAGATGCAATGATCAAGAATGATACTTGGTATCAAAGTAAACTGCCAAAGGGGAAGAAGGCTGTATCTAGCAGATGGATATTCTCCATCAAGTATCTTACAAATGGGAAGATAGTTAGGAAGAAGACTAGACTGGTGGCCAGAGGGTTTAGTCAAACCTATGGAGAGGACTATATTGATACTTTTGCTCCAGTTGCAAGCTCCATACAATCAGAATAGTGTTGTCTCTTGTTGTAAATCTAGAATGGGGTCTTTGGCAAATGAATGTGAAGAATGCCTTCTTGCAAGGAGAACTTGAAAATGAAGTCTATATGCATCCTTCTCCTGGTTTTGAGCATTTGGTCAAAGAGGGAAATGTTTTAAGGCTGAAGAAGGACATATATGGTCTCAAACAATCACCTAGAGCTTGGTACACCAAACTGAGTAAAACTCTCAATGGGAAAGGCTTCAAGAAGTCAGAACTAGACCACACCCTCTTCAACTTAACCACCCCATCAGGTATTGTAGTTCTTCTTGTGTATGTTGATGATATCATTATCACAGGAAGTTACAAGGTTGGAATTCAGTCTACCAAGGACTTTTTAAATTATGTTTTTGAGATTAAAGATTTGGGTGAAATGAAATACTTCCTTGGAATTGAGATATGTAGATCAAGGAAGGTTTGTTTCTTTCCCAAAGAAAATATACACTTGATATTTTGAAAGATGCAAGTAAACTTGGAGGAATGACAATGAAGACACCTCTGGAAGATGGGTACAAGGTTCTACGTGAGGGGGAGAGTGAAGACAACCAACCATTTGAAGATGCCAAGCTATACATGAAGCTTATTGGTAAGTTGATTTACTTAACCATTACATGTCCTGATATATGTTTTGTTGTGAATCATGTGAGTCAAGATAGGCAAGGACCAAAGGAGCATCATTGGAACATGGTTAGCAGGATCCTGATGTATCTGAATATTTCACCAGAACAAGAAGTGTGGATGGGGTGTAACAATAGTACTGACGTAATAGGATACTGTGATGCTGATTGGGCTGGAGACCGAGCAGATAGGAAATCGACCACTGGCTATTGCACTTTCATTGGTGGGACCTTAGTTACATGGAAGAGAAAAAAGCAGAAGCTAGGGTCATGCTCAAGTGCTGAAGCTTAGTATAGGGCCATGTTGAAGCTGACTAATGATCTAGTACGGATCAAGGCTATACTGAAGTATTTGCAGATAGAGCAGTCCACACCAGTGACCATGCATTGTGACAACCAAGCAGCAATCCACATTGCATCCAAATCAGTGTTCCATGAAAGAACGAAGCACATTGAGGTTGACTGCCACAAGGTGAGGTAGATGATAGTTCAAGGAGTGATCCTACCTTGTTACACTCGGAGTGAAGAACTTGATCGGTTCCCTTGGTCAAGCTTGAGGGGGAGTGTTGAAATGAATAATAAATAAGGATACAAAGATTGGAGAAGGAGAGCTCTTGCCTTCATAGACTGGCACAACTAGAAAGGAGAGCATCTGGTCAAGATGCCAAAAAGATCAAGCGAGTGAAGCCTCTCATCCACGAGAATTCAAACGGGACGCTTCTCCAGCCTTGACTACATACGGCCATGTTGAAACCTTATCATTTATCCGTTGCATTAAGATTTTTTCCTCTCTATATATTTGTAACACTTCCTCATTAATCAATCAAGCAAATATTTTTGAGTCTCTCCTTTCTCTCCCTAGTGTTCTTCATTTCCAGAAATGGATTCTTAGGAAAGTCTCAACCATTAGTCTCTAAATCTCTTCTAATCTCTCTCAGAGTCTCTAATACTCGTATAAACTCTGATTTCTCTTTAGTTTTTAAATTGGAATCACTTTGGTCGAAAGTGGGATAACTTCTTCATCATTAATCCTATGATATCGATTCCATTTGAGGGTGATTTTACATTTATTTATAAGTCGAAATCAAGGTTCTTACAGCGTGATTCATTCTTGTTTGATTAGAATCAAGAAGAAATTGCCAAATCTCCAAACTGGGTCAACTGGAATCACTTTGGTTCAAAGTGAGATAACTACTTCATTATAACTACTATGATATTGATTCAAAATTCAGTGTGATTCTCAACATATTTATAAGTCCAAATAAGTGTTCTTACATCATGATTCATTCTGGTTTGATTAAAATCAAGAAGAAACTCTCAAATCTCCAAACAGGAAAAACTAGAATCACTTCTGTTGAAAGTGAGTTAACTTCTTCATCATAACAACAATAATATTGATTCAATTTCATGGTGATTTTCCACTTATTTATGATTCCAAATCAAGCTTCTTACTTTGTGATTCGTTCTGGTTTGATTATAATCAAGAAGAAACTACCAAATCTCCAAACAGGAAAAACTGGAATCACTTCTGTTGAAAGTGTGATAACTTCTTCATCATAACACCTATAAGTTTTATTCAAATTCAGAGTGATTCTCCACATATTTATAAGTCCAAATAAATCTTCTTACATCATGATTCATTCTGGTTTGATTAGAATCAAGAAGAAAATGTCAAATCACTAAACATGAATAAATGGAATCACTTCTGTTGAAAGTGAGTTAACTTCTTCAGCATAACAACTATGATATTGATTCAATTTCAGGGTGCTTTTCCACTTATTTATGATTCCAAATCAAGGTTCTTACTTTGTGATTCGTTCTGGTTTGATTATAATCAAGAATAAACTACCAAATCTCCAAACGAGAAAAACTGGAATCAATTCTGTTGAAAGTGAGATAACTTTTTCATCATAACTCCTATAATATTGATTCAATTCCAGGGTGATTTTCCCCTTATTTATAAGTCAAAATCAAGCTTCTTACATCGTGATTCATTCTGGGTTGATTAGAATCAAGAAGAAATTGCCAAATCTCCAAACAGGGTAAACTAGAATCACGTCAGTTGAAAGTGGTATAACTTCTTCATCATAGCTCATATGATATTGATTCAAATTCAGGGTGATTATCTACATATTAATATGTCCTATCTTCTTACATCGTGATTCATTCTTGTTTGATTGGAATCAAAAAGAAACTCTCAAATCTCCAAACAGGGTAAACTGGAATCACTTTGGTCGAAAGTGGGATAACTTCTTCATCATCAATCCTATGATATCGATTCCATTTCAGGGTGATATTCCACTTATTTATGAGTCCAAATAAATATTCGTACAGAGTAATTCATTCTTTTTTGATTAAAATCAAGAAGAAATTGTCAAATCTCCAAACAGGGTAAAATGGAATCACTTCGGTTAAAAGTGAGATAACTTCTTCATTGTAACTCTTATAATATTGATTCAAATTCAGGGTGATTCTCCACATATTTATAAGTCCAGATCAAGCTTATTACATCGTGATTCATTCTAGTTTGAATAGAATCAAGAAGAAACTGTCAAATATCCAAACAAGGAAAACTAGAATCACTTCTCTTGAAAGTGAGATAACTTCTTCATCATAAAACCTATGATATTCATTCAGTTTAGAGGTGATTTTACACTTATTTATGACTACAAATCAAGCTTATTACATCATGATTCATTCTATTTTGATTAGAATCAGGAATAAAATGCCAAAGCTACGACCAGGGTAAATTGGAATCACTTCGGTTGAAAGTGGGATAAATTCTTCATCATAACTCCTATGATATTGATTAAATTTCAAGGGTATTTTACAATTATTTATTAGTCCAAATCAAGCTTATTACATCATGAGTCATTCTGGTTTGATTATAATCAAGAAGAAACTGTCAAATCTCCAAACAGGATAAACTGGAATCACGTCGGTTGAAAGTGGTATAACTTCTTCATCATAACTCATATGATATTGATTCAAATTATGGGTGATTAGCTACATATTTATATGTCCAAATCTAGGTTCTTACATCGTGATTCATTCTTGTTTGATTAGAAATAAGAAGAAACTTCTTACAACGTGATTCATTCTTGTTTGATTAAAATCAAGAAGAAATTGCCAAATGTCCAAACAGGGTAAACTGAAATCACTTCGGTTGAAAGTGGGATAACTTCTTCATCATAACTCCTATGATATTGATTCAAAATTCAGGCTGATTCTCCACATATTTATATGTCCAAATCAAGCGTATTACATCGTGTTTCATTCTGGTTTGATTAGAATCAAGAGGAAACTGCCAAATCTCCAAACAGGAAAAACTAGAATCAGTTCTGTTGAAAGTGAGATAACTTCTTCACCATAAGTCTTATGATATTGAATCAATTTAAGGGTGATTTTAGACTTATTTATGAGTTCAAATCAAGCTTCTTACATCATGATTCATTCTATTTTTGTTAGAATCAGGAAGAAACTGCAAACATGATAAACTGGAATCACTTCGGTTGAAAGTGGGATAAATTCTTCATCATAACTCCTATGATATTGATTCAATTTCAAGGTGATTTTCCACTTATTTATGAGTCCAAATCCAGCTTATTACATCATGATTCATTCTGGTTTGATTAGAATCAAGAAGAAACTGTCAAATCTCCAAAAAGGGTAAACTGGAATCACGTCAGTTGAAAGTGGTATAACTTCTTCATCATAAATCATATGAATTGATTAAAACTCAGGGTAGTTATCTACATATTTATATGTCCAAATCTAGCTTCTTACATTTTGATTCATTCTTGTTTGATTGGAACCAAGAAGAAACTTCTTACAACGTGACTCATTCGTGTTTGATTAAAATCAAGAAGAAATTGCCAAATGCCGAAACAGGGTAAACTGGAATCACTTCGGTTCAAAGTGGGATAACTTCTTCACCATAACTCCTATGATATTGATTCAATTTAAAGGTGATTTTGCACTTATTTATGAGTCCAAATAAATCGTATTACATCATGATTCATTTTGGTTTAATTAGAATTAAGAAGAAACTGTCAAATCTCCAATCAGGGTAAACTGGAATCATGTCGGTTGAATGTGGCATAACTTTTTCATCATAAATAATATGATATTGATTTAAACTCAGGGTAGTTATCTACATATTTATATGTACAAATCTATCTTCTTAAATTGTGATTCATTCTTGTTTGATTAGAACCAAGAAGAAACTTCTTACAACGTGATTCATTCTTGTTTGATTAAAATCAAGAAGAAATTACCAAATGTCCAAACAGGGTAAACTAGAATCACTTCGGTTGAAAGTGGGATAACTTCTTCATCATAACTCCTATGATCTTGATTCAATTTAAAGGTGATTTTCCACTTATTTATGAGTCCAAATCAAGCTTATTACATCATGATTCATTATGGTTTAATTAGAATCAAGAAGAAACTGCCAAATCTCCAATTAGGATAAATTGGAATCACGTCAATTGAAAGTGGTATAACTTCTTCATCATAAATCATATGATATTGATTAAAACTCAGGGTAGTTATCTACATATTTATATGTCCAAATCAAGCTTCTTACATCGTGATTCATTCTAGTTTGATTAGAATCAAGAAGAGACTTCCAAATTTCCAAACAGGGTAAACTGGAATCACTTTGGTCGAAAGTGGGATAACTTCTTCATCATCAATCCTATGATATTGATTCCATTTCAGGGTGATTTTCCACTTATTTGTGAGTCTAAATCAATCTTCTTACAGCGTGATTAATTCTTGTTTGATTAAAATCAAGAAGAAAATGCCAAATCTCCAAACAGGGTAAACTGGAATCACTTCGGTTGAAAGTGGGATAACTTCTTCATGCTCCAAAACTCTAAATAGAACCCCCAAAAGAAAAGAAAAAGAAAATAAAAAAAGTGTGGGGAATGATTAAAAAAAAAAGAGTTTGAGCTAAATGTTATTAAAGATGAAAAGTCCCTAGTTGGTTAAATCAAAGAAAAAGAAAAGAGGGTTCATTGGGTGAGTGATAAGATGGCTGTTATCTTTGGGTTTTGGAATGAATAATAAGAAGAAGGGTAGAACTTAGAATCACTTAGGAAAAGAGTAGTATGATAAGAATCAATTTATGTATGCATGAGTTGCTCCTTATGTTAGATAAATTTTGCATAATGATTAAGCTACTATTTTTGAGTGATTGCCACTTTAAAAAGATTTATTTGAAACCTTCTCTTCTTTCACATTAGATCATTTTCACTCACCAAACCAAATGATTGAGATCAAGTTCCCATTTGCAAGAATTCACTTTATTTGCTTATTAATAAATGTGAAAGTTGGTTAAAAGACTTGTTGATTGATGGGTGATGACTTGTGCAAAGATATTGGAGTTGAGATAGGCCTTGAGAAGCTAGACTGTAATAGGAAAGATTGTTCATGCTACTTGCTATGTTTCTTATAGGATGTCATGTTGAAGGCTAGAAAGTGTTTCTTTTAGTTACAAACCCCCATCTTTAAATATTTCTTCATCTTGTTCTTGAAAGTTTACTTGTGGACAAGTAAAGAGCAAGTTTGGAGGAGTTGATATCTCTTGATTTTGATGTGTTTTAAATTCATATTTTAAGCTTATTAGTGTAATTCTAGGTTGGATTTATGTATTTATATTGCATTTGCATGTTTTTAGGTTTTGAGAGGTGCAAGTGAAGTTTTGGAGCCAAATGAATCATGAAACATTCAAAATGATGAAAAATGATGAAATGGACAGTGACCCGCCGCGCCCTGGTACCGCGGCATACGGAGGCCGCGGCATACGCTCGACGGATCTGGACAGTGAGTCGCCGCGGGCAACACCGCGGCATATGCAGGCCGCGGCCGTGATCGACGAAAATGAACAGGGATGTACCGCCGGCTCCACCGCGGCACAAGGAGGTCGCGGCCCTGAGGAGTGCACCGCGGGCGATCGTAGGCCGCGGCAGTCGATTTTACTCTTTGATTTTGGTTTATTCTAGTTTAATCTGGGTATTGTGATTGAACCAGCTCGAGTTTTAGCTTCTTATAAGTACTCTTAAGACCTAATTTTAGGATTTTATCTCATTTTCTCTCTAAGACTTTGTTTAAAATTATTAAAGCTTGAATCTTTTCATCATTTTAAGGAAGTACATCATCTTATATTTGTGTTTCTCTTGCTCATTAGTATGATTAGCCTTGAATCTCACATAGATTTAAGGTTTCTCATGGAGTTTATTGAGTAGACACTTTGTGATCTATGGGTTAAGTAGATTAGGGTGATTAGGTGGATATTTAGGATGATGCTTGCTTGATTAACATTGTTCTTTGACATATTAGGTGATCTTAATGCTAGATTAAGGTTGAGAAATCTAATCTAGATCATAAGTTGTTTCATACCCGAAAGGTGTTCGATGAAATGCTTGAACCAACCTAATATTGTCTTTTACATGTCTAGCCAATGAGAGTTGATGTTAGAAATGTTAAATGGTTAGTAGGCTTGTTATTTATGCATGCTTGAATGTGTTAGGCCAACAAGAGTTGATTAGCATGACTTATATTTTTTCCTCCATTTTCTGACCTCAGTACCTTCACATTAGCCTTAAAGTGGTTAGTGATATAAGCTTGAAAGTTCATAAAACCATCTAACACACGATCCTTAGAAGGCAGCAAAGTGATCCAAGTGTATTTTGATTTTTCATCTATAAAAGTGACAAAATACTTATGGTTATCTCTAGACATACATGGTGAGGTCTAAACATCAGAGTGAACTAAGTCAAAGCATTTCTCATAAATGGTTTATGATGTTGGAAAAACAGATTTGCAATGCTTTCCTAAGATGCATGCTTCACATTCCAAGTGATTAAATGACATATAAGGCATAATGATCTCTAATGCACGAGTGTGAGGATGACCTAATCTAGCATGCCAAGTAGTGTTATAACACACAGATGAGTTACTGATCATACATAAATGAAAAGGAGTGGAGGGTTTAGAAACCTTAGTCTTTTGGAGATGGTATAAACCACCCTAACTGTTTCCTTCACCAATCAAATTCCCTGTCTTAAGGTCCTGTAACTCAACATCATTAGGCCTCAAAACCACCTGAAAATTAAGGTCAACCGTGGCCTTTTTCACAGAAATAAGATTAGAGGCAAAGCTAGGCATATAGAAGGCAGTGGACTCTCTATCAAACAACTGAAGGTTCCCTATTCCTTCTATCTTTACCTTATCTGCATTAGCTATTGTTACATTCCCTAAGGCAGGCCTAACATCACTAATAAGATTCCTATCACTAATCATATGATGACTAGCTCTTGAATCTATTATTGGCCTAGAGATAAGTGAATGTGTACCAGACTGCTTTGCGGAGATGGTGGCCTTGGCTACCTAGATCAGTGGCTCAATCTCACTTATTCTAATATGACCATCATTGATTACTGCCTTGTTCAAAGTTTTTCCTCCATTGGAATCACATGTAAGTGCTGAGTACAGAGATGCACCTTCAAGCGCCACTTCAGGACATGGGGAGTCATTCTTCTTGAGTTTAATTCCACCAGACTTGAGAGTAAACAAGGTAGGTTGTTTTCTCTTCCTGATATGTCTTTTCTTGGCCTTCTTGTGCTCTTATGGCAGCACCATCCTTCCATTCTTATTGTGCATATCCTTGAGAGATGGCTTCCTTTCCCTTGTAAAGAGAGTATGTGATATTTGTTCTCTTTGAACAAGAGCACACATACCATCTACGTTAGGAAGCTTATCTTCCCTTAGAACATACTTGTTGAACTGGCTGTAGGATGCATTTAGATTCAGGAGAAGGCTGAAGACCTTGTCTTGTTCATACCTCTTTCTTATCACATTTGGATCAACAGAGAAAGACCTCAATGTATCCAGCTCTGGCCACAAGATTCTGAACTTGCCAAAGTATTGATTAAATTCTACTTCTTCCTGGCTCAAGTTGTTGATAATATTCTTGACTTCAAATACCCTGCTCAGGTTGGACAGATTCCCATAAACAATTTGAAGACTCTCCCATATATCCTTGGCAGTTTCACAATGTGAGTAAGCTTCCATGATTGATTCTGATAGAGAGTTGTGGATGATCTCAAGTGCTTGCTGGTCCTCTATGACCCACTTGTCTTTATCCCTCAGGCAAATAACCTGACCATCCTCTTGAGTCATCCTATTTGAAGCTTCAACCTTCATGATATGGCTGTCCCAAAGTTCATGACTTCCCAAGGTAACTCAGACCAGGCTTGACCAAAGTAAGTATTTAGAACCCTCAAGTGTTACTAGAATCAAGCTTCTTTTTAATTCCATGGTAGACTTTATTTTACACTGTGGATAAAGATATTTTCCAGTGGGTAAAGATGAAGAACACATCAATTTTAGAACCCATAAACAAAATGAGATTTTTGAATAAACAGAGATTTGAGAAGCTTAGATGCTCTAATGAAGATACTCTAATAACCGAATGAGAAGAAACAGAGTAGACAGAGTAAAACAGAGAAAACAAGTAGCTGGAAAACAAAATAACTGGGAAACAGAATAAATGGAAGAATAGAATGGATTTTGCAAAATTTAAAGAGTTAGGAGCTTAAAGCTCTGATATCATGTTAGAATAAGAGATTATGATGTGTAGAATGAAAAACGGTGAAGTATTTGCTGAAGAATGATGAAGAACAAATGAAGACTGAAGAACAAATAGAGGGAGAGTATGGACGAGTTTGAGAGAGAGAGAGAGAGAGAATGTGTAATGAGAATGGGAGACTCATTCTCCTTAGTTTATTTCTCTGCTTCTGTACACAATATATAGAGACAAAAGAGAGATAAAGAAAAGAATAAACAAATGGAAAAGATTAAAATATCTTGCTGCTGGAAAGGTGAAAAGGACAGGTCATAACAACTCTCTCTCCTTAAGTAGAACATCTGATCTTCCCATTTAAATTTATTCAAACTCTTGCCTCGGGTCAAACTGAACCCCAACGTGTCTCTGGTTCTTTAGCAAGAGTTTGGCTCACAAGTTTAACCTTTATTGCCTTGCAAACCAAGCTAGGTCATCTCTGGTCGAGTTGTGTAGATAAGATTAAAATATTCGACCAGATCACTTCTTCTCTTTCTCTTTGGTTTCTTCTTCTCTTCTCTTTGGTTCTTCATCTCAATAATTTCCAATTATTTATGAGTCCAAATCAAGCTTCTTACATCGTGATTCAGTCTGGTTTGATTAGAAGCAAGAAGAAACTGGCAAATCTTCAAATATGGTAAACTGGAGTCACTTCTGTTAAAAGTGAGATAACTTCTTCATCATAACTCTTATGATATTGATTCAAATTCAGGATGATTGTCCACATTTTTGTAATTCCAAATCAAGCTTCTTACATCATTGGTCATTCTGGTTTGATTAGAATCAAGAAGAAATGACCAAATCTCCAAACAGGATAAACTAGAATCACGTTCGGTTGAAAGTGGTATAACTTATTCATCATAACTCCTACGATATCGATTCAATTTCAGGGTCATAGTCCCATATCTATAAGTAAAAATCTAGATTCTTACAGCGTGATCCATTCTGGTTTGATTAGAATCAAGAAGAAACTGTCAAATCTCCACACAGGTAAACTGGAATCACTTGGGTTAAAAGTAGGATAACTTGTTCATCATAACTCCTATGATATTGATTAAAATATTGGGTGATTCTACACATATTTATAAGTCTAAATAAATCTTCTTGCATTGTGATTCATTCTGTTTTGATTAGAATCAAGAAGAAACTGTCAAATCCCCAAACAGGAAAAACTGTAATCATTTCTGTTGAAAGTTAGATAACTTCTTAATCATAAATCCTATGATATTAATTCAATTTCATGGTGCTTTTTCACTTATTTATGAGTCCAACTCAAGATTCTTACATCTTTTTTATTCTGGTTTGATTAGAATCAAGAAGAAACTATCAAATCTAAAAACAGGGTAAACAGGAATCATGTGGTTTGAAAGTGGTATACCTTTTTCATCAAAACTCGTATGACATTGATTCAAATTCATGGTGATTCTCCACATATTAATAAGTACAAATCTAGCTTATTAAATCGTGATTCATTCTGTTTGATTATAATCAAGAAGAAACTGTGAAGTCTCCAAACAGAGTAAATTGGAATCACGTCGTTTGAAAGTGGTATAACTTCTTCATCATAACTCCTATAATATTGATTCAAATTCAGGGTGATTCTCCACATATTTATAAGTCCAAATCAAGTTTCTTACATCGTGATTCATTATGGTTTGATTAAAATCAAGAAGAAAATGTCCAATCTCCAAACATGGAAAACTAGAATCACTTCTGTTGAAAGTGAGATAACTTCTACATCATAACTTCTATGATATTAATTCAATTTCATGGTGATTTTCCACTTATTTATGAGTCCAAATCAAGCGTCTTACAATGTGATTAATTCTGGTTTGATTAGAATCAAGAAGAAACTACCAAATCTCCAAATAAAGTAAACTGTAATCATTTCGGTTGAAAGTGGGATCACTTCTTCATCATAACTCCTATGATACTGATTCCAATTAAGGGTGATTCTACACATATTTATAAGTCCAAATAAAGCTTCTTACATCGTGGTTTATTTGTGTTCGATTAGAATCAAGAAGAAACTATCAAATCTCCAAACATGGTAAAATGGAATCACTTTTGTTGAAAGTGAAATAACTTCTTCATCATAACTGTTTTGATATTGATTCAATTTTAGGGTGATTTTCCACTTATTTATGAGTCCAAATCAAGTTTCTTACATCGTGATTCATTATGGTTTGATTAGAATCAAGAAGAAACTCTCAAATCTCCAAACATGATAAATTGGAATCACGTCGGTTGAAAATGGTATAACTTCTTCATCATCAAGCATATGATATTGATTCAAATTCATGGTGATTCTCCACATGTTTGTAAGTTAAAATCTAGTTTCATACATCGTGATTCATTCTGTTTTGATTAGAATCAAGAAGAGACTGCCAAATGTCCAAAAAAAGGTAAACTGGAATCATTTTGGTTGAATGTGGGATAGCTTCTACATCATCACTCCTATGATATTGATTCAATTTCAGGGTGATTTTATACTTAATTATGAGTCCAAATCAGTCTTCTTACACCATGATTCATCCTCGTTTGATTAGAATCAAGAAGAAACTACCAAATCTTCAAACATGGTACACTAAAATCACGTCGGTTGAAAGTGGTATAACTTCTTCAATAAATCGTATGATATTGATTCAAATTCATGGTGATTCTCCACATATTTATAAGTTCAAATCTAGTTTCTTACATCGTGATTCATTCTGGTTTGATTAGAAACTGCCAATTCTCCAAAAAAGATAAACTGGAATAAGTTTGGTTGAAAGTGGGATAACTTCTACATCATCAATCCTATGATATAGATTCAATTTCAGGGTGATTTTAAACTTATTTATTAGTTCAAATCAAACTTCTTACACCATGATTCGTTATGGTTTGATTATAATCGAGAAAAACAGCCAAATCTCCACACAGGGTAAACTGGAATCACGTCATTTGAAAGTTGTATAACTTTTTCATCATAACTCATATGATATTGATTAAAATTCATGGGGATTCTCCACATATTTATAAGTACAAATCTAAATTCTTACACGTGATTTATTCTGGTTTGATTAGAATGAAGAAGAAAGTGCCAAATCCCCAATTATGGTAAACTGGAATGACTTTGGTTGAAAGTGGGATAACTTCTTCATCATCACTCCTATGATATCCATTCAATTTCAAGGTGATTTTCCCCTTATTTATTAGTATGAATCAAGCTTCTTAAAGCGTGACTCATTCTGGTTTGATTAGAATCAAGAAGAATCTGCCAAGACTCCAAATAGGATAAACTGGTATCACTTCGGTTGAAAGTGAGATAACTTATTCATCATAACTCTAATGATATTGATTAAAATTCAGGTTGATTCTCGAAATATTTGTAAATCCAAATCAATATTCTTACATCGTTATTCATTCTGGTTTGATTATAATCAAGAAGAAACTGCCAAATCTCTAAACGGGGAAAACGTGGTCACTTCTATTGAAAGTGAGATAACTTCTTCATTATAACTCCTATGATATTTATTCAACTTCAGGGTTATTTTACACTTATTTATGAGTCCAAATCAAGCTTCTTACATCGTGATTCCTTCTTGTTTGTTTAGAATCAAGAAGAAACTGTGAAATCTCCAAACGGGGTAAATTTGAATCACGTCGGTTGAAAGTGGTATAACTTCTTCATCATAACTCATATGATATTGTTTCAAATTTTCGGTGATTATCCAAATATTTATAAGTCAAAATCTAGCATCTTACATCGTGATTCATTCTGGTTTGATTAGAGTAAAGAAGAAACTACCAAATCTCCAAACAAGGTAAACTGGAATCACGTCGGTTGAAAGTGGTATCACTTCTTCATCATAAATCATATGATATTGATTCAAATTCATAGTGATTCTCCACAAATTTATAAGTTCAAATCTGTTTTCTTACATCGTGATTCATTCTGGTTTGATTAGAATAAAGAAGAAACTGCCAAATCTCCAAAAAGGTAAACTGGAATCACTTTGGTTGAAAGTGGGATAACTTCTACATCATCACTCCTATGATATTGATTCAATTTCAGGGTGATTTTAAACTTATTTATTATTCCAAATCAAGCTTCTTACACCATGATTCAATCTGGTTTGATTAGAATCAAGAAGAAACTGCTAAATCTCCAAACAGGGTAAACTGGAATCACGTCATTTGAAAGTGGTATAACTTCTTCATCATAACTCATATGATATTGATTAAAATTTATGGTGATTTTCCACATATTTATATGTACAAATCTAGATTCCTACATCGTGATTCATTTTGGTTTGATTAGAATAAAGAAGAAAGTGCCACATCTCCAAACATAGTAAACTGGAATCACATTGATTGAAAGTGGGATAACTTCTTCATCATCACTCATATGACATCGATTCATTTTTATGGTTATTTTCCACCTATTTATGCGTCTGAATCAAGTTTCTTAAAGCGTGATTCATTCTTGTTTAATTAGAATCAAGAAGAAACTGCCAAGACTCCAAAGAGGGTAAACTGGTATAACGTCGGTTGAAAGTGAGATAACTTCTTCATCATAAGTCTTATGATATTGATTAAACTTCAGGGTGATTCTCCACATATTTATAAGTCCAAATAAAAATTCTTACATCGTTATTCATTCTGGTTTGATTATAATCAAGAAGAAACTGCCAAATCTCTAAACAGGAAAAACTGGAATCACTTCTGTTGAAAGTGAGAAAACTTCTTCATCATAACTCCTATGATATTTATTCAATTTCAGGGTGATTTTGAGTCCAAATCAAGCTTCTTACATCGTGATTCATTCTTATTTGTTTAGAATCAAGAAGAAACTGCCAAATCTCCGAACGGGGTAAACTTAAATCACGTCAGTTGAAAGTGGTATAACTTCTTTATCATAACACTTATCATATTGATTCAAATTCATGGTGATTCTCCAAATAATTATATGTTATAATCTACTTTCTTACATCGTGATTCATTCTGGTTTGATTAGAATCAAGAAGAAATTTCAAATCTCTAAAAAGGAGGAACTTGAATCACTTTTATTGAAACTGGGATAACTTCTACATCATCACTCCTATCATATTGATTCAATTTCAGGGTTATTTTAGTCTTATTTATGATTCAAAATCAAGCTTCTTACACCATGATTCATTCAGGTTTGATTATAATCAAGAAGAAACTGCCAAAGCTACAAACAGGGTAAACTTGAATCACTTTGGTTGAAAGTAGGATAACGTCTTCATCACAACTCCTATGATATTGATTCAATTTCAAGGTGATTTTGCACTTATTTATGAGTCCAAATAAAGATTATTACATTGTGATTCATTCTGGTTTGATTAGAATCAAGAAGAAACTTCCAAATCTCCAAACACGATAAACTGGAATCACGTCGGTTGAAAATGGTATAATTTCTTCATCATAACTCTTATGATATTGATTTAAATTCATGGTGATTATCCACATATTTATAAATACAAATTTAGCTTCATAAATCTTGATTCATTCTGGTTTGATTAGAATCAAGAAAAAACTGCCAAATCTCAAAACAGGGTAAACTAGAATCACTTTGGTTAAAAGTGGGATAACATCTTCATCGTCACTCCTATGAGATCAATTCAATTTCAGGGTGATTTTAAAATTATTTATAAGTCCAAATCAAGCTTAGTACATCAAGATTCATTCTGGTTTGATTAGAATTATGAAGAAACTGCCAAAGCTACAAACAGGGTAAACTAGTATCACTTCGGTTGAAAGTAGGATAACTTCTTCAACATAACTCCTATGGTATTGATTCAATTTCAAGGTGATTTTCCAATTATTTATGAATCCAAATCAATTGTTTTAAATTGTGATTGATTGTGGTTTGATTAAAATCAAGAAGAAACTTCCAAATCTCCTAACAGGGTAAACTGGAATCACGTTGGTTGAAAGTGGTATAATTTCTTCATCATAACTCCTATGATATTGATTCAAATTCATGGTGATTATCCACATATTTATAATTACAAATCTAGCTTCTTACATCGTGATTCCATCTGGTTTGATTAGAATCAAGAAGAAACTGCCAAATCTTCAAAAATGTTAAATTGGAATCACTTTGGTCGAATGTGGGATAACTTCTTCATCATGTATACTATGATATCAATTTCATTTCAGGGTTATTTTCCACTTATTTGTGAGTCCAAATCAAGCCTTTTACAACGTGATTCATTATGGTTTGATTAGAATTAAGAAGAAATTGCCAAATCTCCAAACAGGGTAAACTGGAATCACTTCGGTTGAAAGTGGGATAACTTCTTCATCATAACTCCTATGATATTGATTCAATTTCAAGGTGATTTTCCACTTATTTATGAGTCCTTATAAATCTTATTACATTGTGATTCCTTCTGGTTTGATTAGAATCAAGAAGAAACTTCCAAATCTCCAAACAGGATAAACTGGAATCACGTCGGTTGAAAATGGTATAATTTCTTCATCATAACTCTTATGATATTGATTCAAATTCAAGGTGATTATCCACATATTTATAAATGCAAATCTAGCTTCTTACATCGTGATTCATTCTGGTTTGATTAGAATCAAGAAGAAACTGTCAAATCTCAAAACAGGGTAAACTGGAATCACTTTGGTTGAAAGTGGGATAACCTCTTCATCGTCACTCCTATGATATCAATTCAATTTCAGGGTGATTTTCCAATTATTTATGAGTCCAAATAAAGCTTAGTACATCATGATTCATTCTGGTTTGATTAGAATTATGAAGAAACTGCCAAAGCTACAAACAGGGTAAACTGGTATCACTTCGGTTGAAAGTAGGATAACTTCTTCATCATACCTCCTATGATATTGATTCAATTTCAAGGTGATTTTCCAATTATTTATGAATCCAAATCAAGTGTTTTAAATTGTGATTGATTCTGGTTTGATTAAAATCAAGAAGAAACTTCCAAATCTCCTAACAGGGTAAACTAGAATCACGTCGGTTGAAAGTGGTATAATTTCTTCATCATAACTCCTATGATATTGATTCAAATTCATGGTGATTATCCAAATATTTATAATTAAAAATCTAGCTTCTTACATTGTGATTCCATCTGGTTTGATTAGAATCAAGAACAAAACTGCCAAATCCTCAAAAAGGTTAATTTGGAATCACTTTTGTCGAATGTGGGATAACTTCTTCATCATGTATACTATGATATCAATTTCATTTCAGGGTTATTTCCACTTATTTTTTAGTCCAAATCAAGCCTTTTACAGCGTGATTCATTCTGGTTTGATAAGAATTAAGAAGAAATTGCCAAATCTCCAAACAGGGTAAACTGGAATCACTTCGGTTGAAAGTGGGACAACTTATTCATCATAACTCCTATGATATTGATTCAATTTCAAGGTGATTTTCCACTTATTTATGTGTCCTAATAAAGCTTATTACATTGTGATTCATTCTGGTTTGATTAGAATCAAGAAGAAACTTCCAAATCTCCAAACAGGATAAACTGGAATCACGTCGATTGAAAATGGTATAATTTCTTCATCATAACTCTTATGATATTGATTCAAATTCATGGTGATTATCCACATATTTATAAATAAAAATCTAGCTTCTTACATCGTGATTCATTCTGGTTTGATTAGAATCAAGAAGAAACTGCCAAATCTCAAAACAGGGTAAACTGGAATCACTTTGGTTGAAAGTGGGATAACCTCTTCATCGTCAGTCCTATGATATCAATTCAATTTCAGGGTGATTTTCCAATTATTTATGAGTCCAAATAAAGATTCATTCTGGTTTGATTAGAATTATGAAGAAACTGCCAAAGCTACAAACATGGTAAACTGGTATCACTTCGGTTGAAAGTATGATAACTTCTTCATCATAACTCCTATAATATTGATTCAATTTCAAGGTGATTTTCCAATTATTTATGAATCCAAATCAAGTGTTTTAAATTATTATTGATTCAGGTTTGATTAAAATCAAGAAGAAACTTCCAAATCTCCTAACAGGGTAAACTGGAATAACGTCGGTTGAAAGTGGTATAATTTCTTCATCATAACTCCTATGATATTGATTCAAATTCATGGTGATTATCCACATATTTATAATTAAAAATCTAGCTTCTTACATCGTGATTCCATCTGGTTTGATTAGAATCAAGAAGAAACTGCCAAATCTTCAAAAATGTTAAATTGGAATCACTTTGGTCGAAGGTGGGATAACTTCTTCATCATGTATACTATGATATCAATTTCATTTCAGGATTATTTTCCACTTATTTGTGAGTCCAAATCAAGCCTTTTACAGCGTGATTCATTCTGGTTTAATTAGAATTAAGAAGAAATTGCCAAATCTCGAAACATGGTAAACTGGAATCACTTCGGTTGAAAGTGGGATAACTTCTTCATCATAACTCCTTTGATATTGATTCAAATTCATGGTGATTTTCCACATATTTATAATTTCAAATAAAGCTTCTTACATCGTGATTCATTCTGGTTTGATTAGAATCAAAAAGAAATTGGCAAATCTCTAAACAAAGTAAACTAGAATCACTTTGGTTAAAAGTGGGAACACTTTTTCATCATAACTCCTATGATATTGATTCAATTTCAAGGTGATTTTCCACTTATTTATGAGTCCAAATAAAGCTTCTTACATCGTTATTCATTCTGGTTTGATTAGAATCAAGAAGAAACAGTCAAATCTCCAAACATGGTGATTTTAAACTTAATTATGAGTCCAAATAAAGCTTCTTAAACCATGATTCATTCTCATTTGATTAGAATCAAGAAGAAACAGCCAAAGCTACATACAAGGTAAACTGGAATCACTTCGGTTGAAAGTAGAATAACTTCTTCATCATAACTCCTATGATATTGATTCAATTTCAAGGTGATTTTCCACTTATTTATCAGTCCAAATAAAGCTTATTACATTGTGATTCATTCTGGTTTGATTAGAATCAAGAAGAAACTTTCAAATCTCCAAACAGGATAAACTCGAATCACGTCGGTTGAAAGTGGTAAAATTTCTTCATCATAACTCTTATGATATTGATTCAAATTCATGGTGATTATCCACATATTTATAAATAGAAATCTAACTTCTTACATCGTGATTCATTCTGGTTTGATTAGAAACAAGAAGAAATTGCCAAATCTCTAAACAGGGTAAACTGGAATCACTTTGGTTTAAAGTGGGATAACTTCTTCATTGTCACTCCTATTATATCAATTCAATTTCAGGGTGATTTTCCAAATATGTATGAGTCCAAATCAATCTTCGTACATCATGATTCATTCTAGTTTGATTAGAATCTTGAAGAAACTGCCAAAGCTACAAACATGGTAAACTGGTATCACTTCGGTTGAAAGTAGCATAACTTCTTCATCATAACTCCTATGATATTGATTCAATTTCAAGGTGATTTTTCACTTATTTATGAATCTAAATCAGGCGTTTTCAATTTTTATTCATTCTGGTTTGATTAGAATCAAGAAGAAACTTCCAAATTTCCTAACAGGGTAAACTGGAATCACGTTGGTTGAAAGTGCTATAGTTTCTTCATCATAACTCCTATGATGTTGATTTAAATTCATGGTGATTATCCACATATTTATAATAAAAAATATAGCAACTTACATCTTGATTCCTTCTTGTTTGATTAGAATCAAGAAGAAACTGCCAAATCTTCAAAAATATTAAATTGGAATCACTTTGGTCGAATGTGGGATAATTTCTTCATCATGTATGTATACTGTTATATCGATTTCATTTCAGGGTTATTTTCCACTTATTTGTGAGTCCAAATCAATCCTTTTTACAACGTGATTCATTCTGGTTTGATTTGAATTAAGAAGAAATTGCCAAATCTCCAAACAAGGTAAACTGGAATCACTTCGGTTGAAAGTGGGATATCTTCTTTATTATAACTCATGTGATATTGATTCAAATTCAGGGTGATTCTCCACATATTTATGAGTCCAAATAAATCTTCTTACATCGTGATTCATTCTGGTTTGATTAGAATCAAGAAGAAATTGGCAAATCTCTAAAAAAAGTAAACTAGAATCACTTTGGTTAAAAGTGGGAACACTTTTTCATCATAACTCCTATGATATTGATTCAATTTCAAGGTGATTTTCCACTTTTTATGAGTCCAAATAAAGTTTCTTACATCGTTATTCATTCTGTTTTGATTAGAATCAAGAAGAAATAGTCAAATCTCCAAACATGGTGATTTTAAACTTATTTATGTGTCCAAATCAAGCTTCTTACACCATGATTCATTCTCATTTGATTAGAATCAAGAAGAAACTACCAAAGCTAAATACAGGGTAAACTGGAATCACTTCGGGGTAAATACAGGTTGAAAGTGAGATAACTTCTTCATCATAACTCCTATGATATTGATTCAAATTCAGGGTGATTCTCCACATATTTATAAGTCCAAATCAAGCTTATTACATCGTGATTCATTCTGGTTTGATTAGAATCAAGAAGAAACTTTCAAATCTCCAAACAGGTTACACTGGAATCACTTTGGTCGAAAGTGGGATAACTTCTTCATCATCAATCCTATGATATTAACTCAATTTTAGGGTGATTTTCCACTTATTTTGAGTCCAATTCAAGCCTTTTACAGTGTGATTCATTCTGGTTTGATTAAAATTAAGAACCAATTGCTAAATCTCCAAACATGGTAAACTGGAATCACTTCGGCTGAAAGTGGGATAACTTCTTCATAACAACTCCTATGATATTGATTCAAATTCATGGTGATTCTCCACATATTTATAAGTCCAAATCAGGCTTCTTACATCATGATTCATTCTGGTTTGATTGGAATCAGGAACCAGCTGACAAAGCTACAAACATGGTAAACTAGAATCATTTCGGTTCAAAGAGAGGTAAATTCTTCATCATAACTCCTACGATATTGATTCAATTTCAGGGTGATTTTCCCCTTATTTATGATTAAAAATAATTCTTCTTACATCGTGATTCATTCTGGTTTGATTAGAATTAAGATGAAACAGTCAAATCTCCAAACAGGGTAAACTAGAATCACATCAGTTGAAAGTGGTATAACTTCTTCATCATAAATCCTATGATATTGATTCACATTCATGGTGAATATCCACATATTTATAAATCTAGCTTCTTACATCGTGATTCATTCTGGTTTGATTAGAATCAAGAAGAAATTGCTAACTCTCCAAACATGGAAAACTAGAATCACTTCGGTTGAAAGTGAGATAACTTCTTCATCATAAATCATATGATATTGATTCAATTTCAGGGTGATTTCCACTTATTTATGAGTCCAAATACAGCTTTTTACATTTTGATTCATTCTGTTTTGATTAGAATCAAGAAGAAACTGCCAAAGCTAAATACAGGGTAAACTGGAATCACTTCGGGGTAAAAACAGGTTGAAAGTGAGATAACTTCTTCATCATAACTCCTATGATATTGATTCAAATTCAGGGTGATTCTCCACATATTTATAAGTCCAAATCAAGCTTATTACATCGTGATTCATTCTGGTTTGATTAGAATCAAGAAGAAACTTTCAAATCTCCAAACAGGTTAAACTGGGATCACTTTGGTCGAAAGTGGGATAACTTCTTCATCATCAATCCTATGATATCAATTCAATTTTAGGGTGATTTTCCACTTATTTTGAGTCCAATTCAAGCCTTTTACAGTGTGATTCATTCTGGTTTGATTAAAATTAAGAACCAATTGCCAAATCTCCAAACATGGTAAACTGGAATCACTTCGGCTGAAAGTGGGATAACTTCTTCATAACAACTCCTATGATATTGATTCAAATTCATGGTGATTCTCCACATATTTATAAGTCCAAATCAGGGTTATTACATCATGATTCATTCTGGTTTGATTGGAATCAGGAACCAGCTGACAAAGCTATAAATAGGGTAAATTAGAATCATTTCGGTTCAAAGAGAGGTAATTCTTCATCATAACTCCTACGATATTGATTCAATTTTAGGGTGATTTTCCCCTTATTTATGATTCAAAATAATTCTTCTTACATCGTGATTCATTCTGGTTTGATTAGAATCAAGACGAAACAGTCAAATCTCCAAACAGGGTAAACTAGAATCACATCAGTTGAAAGTGGTATAACTTCTTCATCATAAATCCTATGATATTGATTCACATTCATGGTGAATATCCACATATTTATAAATCTAGCTTCTTATATCGTGATTCATTCTGGTTTGAATAGAATCAAGAAGAAATTGCTAACTCTCCAAACATGGAAAACTAGAATCACTTCGGTTGAAAATGAGATAACTTCTTCATCATAACTCATATGATATTGATTCAATTTCAGGGTGATTTCCACTTATTTATGAGTCCAAATACAGCTTTTTACATTGTGATTCATTCTGTTTTGATTAGAATCAAGAAGAAACTGCCAAAGCTAAATACAGGGTAAACTGGAATCACTTCGGGGTAAAAAACAGGTTGAAAGTGAGATAACTTCTTCATCATAACTCCTATGATATTGATTAAAATTCAGGGTGATTCTCCACATATTTATAAGTCCAAATCAAGCTTATTACATCGTGATTCATTCTGGTTTGATTAGAATCAAGAAGAAACTTTCAAATCTCCAAACAGGTTAAACTGGAATCACTTTGGTCGAAAGTGGGATAACTTCTTCATCATCAATCCTATGATATCAACTCAATTTTAGGGTGATTTTCCACTTATTTTGAGTCCAATTCAAGCCTTTTACAGCGTGATTCATTCTGGTTTGATTAAAATTAAGAACCAATTGCCAAATCTCCAAACATGGTAAACTGGAATCACTTCGGCTGAATGTGGGATAACTTCTTCATAACAACTCCTATTATATTGATTCAAATTCATGGTGATTCTCCACATATTTATAAGTCCAAATCAGGCTTCTTACATCATGATTCATTCTGGTTTGATTGGAATCAGGAACCAGCTGACAAAGCTACAAACAGGGTAAACTAGAATCATTTCGGTTCAAAGAGAGGTAAATTCTTCATCATAACTCCTACGATATTGATTCAATTTCAGGGTGATTTTCCCCTTATTTATGATTAAAAATAATTCTTCTTACATCGTGATTCATTCTGGTTTGATTAGAATCAAGACGAAACAGTCAAATCTCCAAACAGGGTAAACTAGAATCACATCAGTTGAAAGTGGTATAACTTCTTCATCATAAATCCTATGATATTGATTCAAATTCAGAATGATTTTCCACATATTTATAAATCCAAATCTAGCTTCTTACATCTTGATTCATTCTGGTTTGATTAGAATCAAGAAGAAACTGCCAAATCATCAAATAAGGTAAACTTGAATCATTTTTGTTAAAAGTGGGATCACTTCTTCATCATAACTCCTATGATATCGATTCAAATTCATTGTTATTCTCCACATATTTATAAGTCCAAATAAATATTTTTACATCATGATTCATTTGGGTTTGATTAGAATCAAGAAGAAACTGGCAAATCTCCAAACAAGGTAATCTGGAATCACTTTGGTTGAAAGTGAGAACATTTTTTCATCATAACTCCTATGATATTGATTCAATTTCAAGGTTATTTTCCACTTATTTATGAGTCTAAAAAAAGCTTCATGCATCGTTATTAATTCTGGTTTGATTAGAATCAAAAAGACACAACCAAATCTTCAAAAATGATAAACTAGAATCACATCGGTTGAAAGTGGTATAACTTCTTCATCATAAATCCTATGATATTGATTCACATTCATGGTGAATATCCACATATTTATAAATCTAGCTTCTTACATCGTGATTCATTCTGGTTTGATTAGAATCAAGAAGAAATTGCTAACTCTCCAAACATGGAAAACTAGAATCACTTCGGTTGAAAGTGAGATAACTTCTTCATCATAACTCATATGATATTGATTGAATTTCAGGGTGATTTCCACTTATTTATGATTCCAAATACAGCTTTTTACATTGTGATTCATTTTGTTTTGATTAGAATCAAGAAGAAACTGCCAAATCTCCAAACATGGTAAACTGGAATCACTGTGTTTGAAATTGAGATAACTTCTTTATCATAACTCGTATGATATTGATTAAAATTCAGGGTGATTCTCTACATATTTATATGTCCATATCAAGCTTATTACATCATTATTTATTCTGGTTTGATTAGAGAGACTAAGAAACTGCCAAATATCCAAACATGGAAAACTAGAATCACTTCTGTTGAATGTGAGATAACTTCTTCATCATAAATCTTATGATATTGATTCAATTTCAGGGTGATTTTACACTTATTTATTAGTCCAAATCAAGCTTCTTACATCATGATTAATTCTGGTTTGATTAGAATTAGGAAGAAATTGCCAAAGCTACAAACAAGGTAATTTGGAATCAATTCGGTTGAAAGTGGGATAAACTATTCATCATAATTTCTATGATATGGATTCAATTTCAAGGTGATTTTCCACTTATTTATGAGTCCAAATCAAGCTTATTACTGCATGATTCATTCTGGTTTGATTAGAATCAAGAAGAAACTGTCAAATCTCCAAACATGGTAAACTGGAATCACTTTCGTTGAAAGTGGTATAACTTCTTCATCATAACTCATATGATATTGATTCAAATTGAGGGTGACTATCTAATCTAGCTTCTAACATCGCCATTCATTCTGGTTTATTTAGAATCAAGAAGAAACTTCTTACAGTGTGTTTTATTCTTGTTTTATTAAAATCAATAAGAAAATGCCAAATGTCCAAACAGAGTAAACTGGAATCACTTTGGTTGAAAGTGGGATAACTTCTTCATCATGATATTAATTTAAAATTCAGGGTGATTCTCCACATATTTATAAGTCCAATTCAAGCTTATTACATCGTGATTCATTCTGGTTTGATTAGAATCAAGAAGAAACTGTCAAATATCCAAACAAGGAAAACTAGAATCACTTCTGTTGAAAGTGAGATAACTTCTTCATCATAAAACCTATGATATTCATTCAGTTTAGAGGTGATTTTACAGTTATTTATGACTCCAAATCAAGCTTATTACATCATGGTTCATTATATTTTGATTAGAATCAAGAAGAAACTGCCGAATCTACAAACATGATAAAATGGAATCACATCAGTTGAAAGTGGTCTAATTTCTTCATCATAAATCATATGATATTGATTCAAACTCAGGGTTGTTACTACATATTTATATGTCCTGATGTGATCATGGAAAGCACCAAAGAATGGAAGCATGAGCCTGAACCTGAAGAGCTTGAGGATGCAACATTTAAGGCTGCATTTGATGTGATCATGGACCGGATCACTAAGGAGAACAAGGAGAGTCTAGATTTGCCACATGAAGCCACATTGCACCAGCAACCTGGTGATGATGCTCTAGCCATTCCTGAAGGTCCCATGACTCGTTCCAGAGTCAAGAAGCTTAAGGAGAATGTTGTTGGATTACTCACTTCACATCCACAACAAGAAGGTCTTGGACAAGGTTTGATCCGAGATGTCTTGATCACCATTCAAGCCATCTCTACACCAAACTGAGGTAGTGTCTAGGCAGACATGGAGTGCGTGCTCTTTTCCTTGCTTTTGGTTTTGTCCCACGAGGTTTTCCAGGAGGAAGGTTTTTAACGAGGCCACAACTTGTCTACAAATCACCTAAGTGTTATTCTCGGTCCAAGACTACATGAAGTTCCATTTTTTATTTCATTCTAAACTTATGTTAAACTTAGACTATAGTTTTAGTTCTTTCCTTTTTTTGGTTCATGTCGAAACCCTAGAGGATTTGTCTCTGGTTTCTTATTTAAAGGGTTCTCTACACCCTTATGTAATCATCCAGTCTTTTATTAAACAAGTTACATTCATTCTTGTCGGCTCTCTCTCTCTAGAAGGTGTCGAGTTCTGGTGTGTAATATCCAGAGACCTAAGGGTGTCTAATTTGGTGTGTCATATCCAAGTTATTCATCTAGGAGTATCAAGAGATCATCCATCCCTCTTGTGTCACCATTCAATCCACACGCCTTGAAGGACTTGAGTCTCTGATTCGTTCTTGCAAGGATCTATCCATTCCCATCAACCAAAGAGCATCCTAGGGACGCATCAGGTGGTATCAGAGCAACTTTGGTTGTAGAACTCATCTAAACTAAGGCTGCTCGAGTTGCATAAGGAAGCATGGAAGCCGAGTCTGAAGAAGAAGCTTCACTCGCCAGGAAGGACAAGTATCCCATGGAGGCTATGTCGGCTCAACTTAACCAAAACATGGTAGCAACCATGACCGAGATGATGAGGACCAACCTCAATGACCTCAGGAGAGAGCTTAGAGAAGACATTAGGAGAGCCACTAGTCACTTACCAAACCGAGAGACTAGGAGAGAAAGAGAGAGGAGAGAGGAGAGGCCTCATGCAACTCGCTCAAATAACATGTTGGTTTATAAGGAGACTGACAATGAGTTTGAGCACCTCAGCTCATCCTCAAGAAGACCTAGGCGTCCCCAAGAGAGAAGAGTGAACCAAGGAGATGATCTTGCTGGTTTGAAGATCAAGATACCCCCATCCCACGGCAAAGCTGAGTGGGAGAAGAAGATTGAAAGCCTTGATGGAAAGGAACCAGTCTCTAAGCCATCTAAAGAAGATAAACAATTCTGTTTATTCAGTGAAGAGGTTAAGGAGGCATTGTTACAAGTAATGATGGATGTGGAGAAGCAAATCAAACGGACCAACACAGCACGTCCATCCATTGAAACACAGCATCAAGAACTAGAACCGGTTGCGCCTACCCAAGAAGATCAAGACAAAGTAACCTCACATATCTTTCATAAGAAGAGCAGCGCTGTTCAGAACGTCATGGTCCCTTTAACACAACACATGGTAACAGAGAAGACACCCAAGGAACCTCAGAGAGCTCATAGAATGAATCAACTAATTGTCTTTGATCCATGTGATTTCCAAAGGACCTTCTTAGGTACTTTTATGTTCACTCCCTTTTGTTTGGTAACAAGAAAGGAGAAGTGGAACTATCAAGACACGACTTGGACATAAGAGACATGTTGTATTTGAGCCTGGAGGAGAGGTCTTGAATCAGAAAGAACAAGATCAACAGTTAAGAAGAGTTCGGCTGCACCAACATTGATTTTGTAGATTTCCTCATCCTTTGAAGATAAGGGGTTGCACGTCTGATGTAACAATGGTTTAAGCCACAAGACTATTCTACAAAGGATAAACCGGGATGGCTGAATAGAAAGCTTGAAGATGAACCAGAAGCTGGAATGGAGCATAATGAGCTTATTTTGGCTATGAAAAACTATTCAAACAAGATGGAAAAGATGTGGATCAGACTCATGGACGAGTTAGGCCTTTCTCAATCGAAAAGAAGACTGATACCCAAGTCGAGGATCCATTTCTCTCTCTAAATGGAGATAGCCACGAAAATCAAGCCAAGGAGCAGCCAAATATTAATAATTATTCAGTTTTTAAGATAATTTTAGTTTTACTCATTTTCAACAATTTTAGGACTTTTCGATTACCTTTTATTTCTGCTACTTAAACTCTTTGAGAACTCTCTGAAAAATCATTCACTCTTTTTATCAAAAATTTTCCAGAAAGCTTGTGAATCCCTATGTTCATCTTTGAACACTGATTGCTAAAGAGTTCATTCTCTGCATTGCAAAACTTGTCTTTGATCTCAAACAGAGTTCATTCTCTTGATCTTAGACACATCTACACAAGATCTGATCAGTTCATAGATCATTTCTGAAGATCATCCAATCAATCCATCCATCATCATCAAAATCAACCCAGATCTTCTCAAAACCATCAGATCTTCCTTCAAAAGTATCAGGGACAAAAGGATCTCCTCACCAGGGATTCATCAAGTGGTATCAGAGCAGATTTGAAGGCTCTTGATCTCTGGTTTGATTCTGACTTTTCACATTCTTTCTGTTTTTGGGATTTTTGATCATCTGATCTTTGTTCTCTTTATCAAACACTCTTTTCTGTCTATCTGTTGTATCTGCAAGAGGGCCAACCAGATTATCAAAAAAAAAGAAAAAAAAACGAAAATCAAAAGAAAAAAACCCAAAGAAAAGT
>CAJHQQ010001957.1:0-77082 GCA_905132885.1 Moricandia moricandioides
TGCTCACAATCAAACATCCTTAACTTCCCTACTCTTTTGCATTATGTTTCAGGGTTTAGCTTTTGTAATTGTATTTCTACTTAATCAAAACTTATCCCATGTTGTATGCCTTTTGTGACTTCCGCTTTTATTACTGGTTTTATCTGCTCTAGTTGGATAGCAACTTAACTTTTCAAGTTGCATAACTTCTATATTTCTTTTTTGTGGATGCAAAATCATAGCAGAACTCCGTCCACATACCACTATCCACATAACAATTCCTTCGAAACACGGGTTTATAAGGATTTCACTACAAAAAATCATAGGATTTCACTCTTCCATACGAACCTCAACACTAACCACCTTCCAACAATTACTTTCAGCATTGTAAACACATAGTAAATCATTTCAGATATCCAAAGTGGAAGTAGATGCCATTCACTCTATCTTAAACAACAACTAAACCCCAAAAAAATTCAGCAGGAAAATTAACATAACTTTCGAACAAACACTTTAATCCCACCACAGCTTACAAAATAATATTCCCAATAATTGACAATCAACTATTTCATGCCACCTTAAATAATAATATCATGGATAATTGTATTTCCACACTAAGTCAAAAAATAACAGAGCACTCTCCACCCACTATGTTGGGTTTGTGCAACTTGTACGGTTGTGCCCTTTAACACGGCACCTTCCACACTTGTTTCGAACCAGCTTTGTCTTCTTCGACACCTGAAATTTATAAAACAATCTACCATCTTCTTCATACTTAAAATTTTCTAAATTATCCTTTACACAACTATATTACCGGAAAGTCGTCCGTTGAGGGGATTCTGTTTTTCCGACGACGCCCATGGGGTCTCTTGGTCAAAGGGGGCATCAACACCCTATTCTTCACTTCCACAAAAACTTCAACATCTCGAGGATCTCCTTCGGGACTTATCAACCCAGCATATGTCTCCCTCCATGTCGATGTCTTGTACAAGTGTCCTACCAATGTACGGTAAGAGACCCCCAAACTGTCAGCAACAATCATAGCATGCCCAAATGGTATTTTTATTTTATCAAAGTACTTTCAATCACACTGCTTCTTCCCGATATGCACACGTTCTTTCCCCCCAAACTTCCCCACAATTTCACAGCTCCATTCCAAAACAGAATTGACTTTGCTCCCCTTCATGTTTGCCATATTCTTTGACATCTCCTTGTCCACTTCTACACTTACAATCCCGCTATGTTTCTCCGACTTATTTCTCCTACCACTGAACCACCTTGTCATCATCCTTTGAATGAAAATTACCAACTCCATTTTAGGTGAACTCCTACCTTCCACCAGAGCATGGTTCAGCTGCTCCGCTATATTACTAGTCATAATATTATAGCGATCTCCAGCAAAATTACTCCTCGACCAATGAGCAAAAGCAATCTTTCCCAGATAAACTCCGCACTCACTTTCCGAGCCCTTATTTTGCTGTACATATCTCTATAATCTCGCTGACGGTAAGCCATTCCAGATGGCATTACCATCTTCGTCAAGTTTTTGCTTGAATAACGAGAATTGACGTTCCTTGCCTAATGAACAATGCAACAACCATAACTGGCCGATGGATACACAGGTTTCACTGTCGTGACAATGCATGCGGCCCTGTCAGAGATGATTGCCAAGCTTGGGGAATCACCTAATATCCTCTCCACCTTCATCAGGAACCATGTCCACGTTTCTTCATCCTCGATGTCCACAATAGCATAAGCAAGAGGGAAAACTTGGAAATTTGCATCCTGCCCACTAGCAGTGAGTAACACACCTTTATACTTACCTCCAAGTGTGTACCATCTATCACCAACACTAGTCGAAGCTTCTTAAACCCGCTAATCGATGCCCCAAATGCAAGAAAATGATAAAGAAACCTCTCATCACCATCATCATCTACCTCTGTTTCAATATCAGCAATTGTTCCAGGATTTGCAAGCTTTAACATGTGCAAATACTCATGCAGCTTCAAATATGAATCTTCTTCAGAGCCGTGAATGCTTATCATAGCCTGCTCTTTCGCCCTATAGCATTTCATGTAAGATGCTGTCACACGAAGATCCTCTAGATCTAGCCTTTGTAATTCCGAAGGTATTGGCCCTTTACCAGGAACTCCAAACTTTGATTTGTAAACAGGAGCAATCACCCGCGAAGTTACTCTGCTCTTATATCCCATCTAAACTCTATGGGGCAACGATGATCAAGTTGGGTTTTCCTTATCTCATAGTAGTCACACCCTCTAACTTCATGCGCTGTCACAGGCCAATCACACTTTGGATCAGGACACTCCACAACAAAAGAATCAACTTTAGTCTTAGTTTGTTTGAAATGGAATTGGTTCCTTATAGCGTATATAGCCAACGAAATTTGGCAATCTTCTTTGTTACCAAAAACCTCACCCACATATATCCTTCCATCACCTTCATCCAGGTCAATGTCAAGTATCTCAGCTGCTGCATAACTTGTATCATCAAATAGTGGAGGAATATCAAACTCTTCATCATCCATTTCATCTAGGGTTCTACTTGGAACCCGTGTCTTCCTCTCTTCTGATCGATTGTTAATGTTACCACTCATCCACAGATTAATGTTCACACCACCCATCCACGGGTGTTTATCTCTCCTACCTCCACCCTTACTGTTGCTTGAACCTTCCACTTCCACAACATGGTCAAATGCATCGTTCGTCACACAACTATAACGCCTAGAGCCAGTCTTCTTCGTTATACCATCTACAATCTCATCTTCGTTGTAGATTACGTTTAAAACATTAAACCCACCATAATCACCATTAAGAAGAGGACTCCAAAACTCTTTATAATAACCGTGAGGTCTTATGTCTCTATCGTCCACAAATTCTTCCTCATCCACGACATCATCCTCACCACCACTACACCCGCTATCCACATTTTCTTTGCTAAACTCACTACCTTTGTTGATAGTTTGTTCGACTCTCTCTACCTCTCTTAAAAACTCAACATCCTCCAAGTTCACAACGTGTGGTTTTGAGAAATAAGCACGCCTTGATGACCCATAACCAACACTGGAAGACACCTTCGCCTTAAAAGCCGACGGCGTTTCAAAACCCATCCCACTGTCATCAATGTTCTCGTTATCCTTCATCTTATTATCAAACGTAACAAACAGATTCATTACTAGAAAGAAGCACTTGATTGCTCTGTCACTAGAAAGAAGCACCGGCGGTGTCTTTATCCCTGTCCTGAACTCCAAAGTCGTCGGCGGCCAATAGCTGAGTGCAGCAACAAACAAATCCTCCTCCACACCAAACTCACGCAGTACATTTGCTTCAAGTTCCCTTAAAAAAATTCCTTCGTATAGCGGCACGAGCCTAGCACTCTGATGTTTGTCAAGAACAAAATCCCACTTCCCTCCATTACCATAGACCCACTCGCCACACATGACCATGCATTGGTCTTCCATTGCACCCACCTACAAATCAATCAACAAAAGTTTTAATTTTTAACATGATACAATCCAAAACAAAACAATAACAATTTTCACCTTCAACTTTCTCTCAAAACAATTATCGTACTCATCCAGCACAAAAAAACTTCAGTAAGCTTTATCCCCCCAAACGAAACACAACTAATAAATACCAACCCACTTACTAATAAACTTTTAATAACAGCCTTAGGATCAACTTTGCCTTTAATACATCCAATGGCTAATATTAAGGCACTACTACCCATAAACCTACAATATTAAATGCCCACAAATATCCAAAACCCTTGCCAAACCGGTTTTCCCTACCCCAACATCCTCTTCTGTCGCTGGAATGAGAAATTGAATTCAGGGCATTGTAGTCTTCTCAATATGTTGGGCCTCTTCCAAAATGCATTACATGTGCAAAGTGACTTTTCTATGTAACCAACTTTCAAATTGTGGCCCAAACTGTAAACAACTCTAAATTTTTCTATAAGTGTTTTGTGTTTCTGGACCCTTTTCAGACGCAAGTACAGGAAGAAGACAAGTGCTTTCAACAGTGAACAGACAAGATGTTACTGCAGAGAAAAGATGTAGGATACATGTGTTTAGGTTTCATGAATATCTTTCTCTCACATCAATTTGTTGTGTACACTGGACATGGGCGTGGTTATTAATAATTTATTTTAAATGTATATTGAACCCAGAAAATATAATCATGCACCCGTCACTGGCTATGAAGTATGCCAGAATATTTCACACTTTGTGGTTCTTCATCTTCGAAGATAATTGTCCTCTTTTGTTACTTGGATATTAAATGATGAATCCTAAAAATTGAGGGCATAATCTCGTTTCTTTATTGCCATGATTTTTAAACATAAAAAGAATAAACATATAAACCGAAAATGGCATTAAGAGCAAAATATTTCATTCAGAAAGAGTATTAAGAACAAAAGATTTAAAAATGAAATTATGATAGCCACAAAGCGATAACAAAAAAGAGTAGAAAATGTAAAACAACTTATAATTTTTAAGATAATAATAAGGTTAGTAAAATGATAAATTTGGTGATAAGATAATTTTGAAGGATAGCTATAAATGATGAATATGATCTTTGGTGATTGTTTTTTGTTTTGAAAATAAAAGGTAGTTAATAAAAAAAAAAAAAAAGTGAACTAATGGCTTTAGTTTCCAAGAAAAAAATCATTTAAAAACTAGAAGATGTTTTCCGTTTTAAAACCACTGATTTGTTTTAGTAATAGTATTATGTTTTCATTTAAAATTATAATCTGAACCAGCCTCATTTCATAAATCAGGTCGAAATGCAGAAGGATATTCAAGAGAAGTTGCCTGGACAGTTTTCGGGAAATACTATCAGTTGCGATAGCTCATAGCTGCTGCTTCGGGCCAATGACATTTATTGTTTAGTTTTGGATGAAGTGTTATGTTTGGTTTTAGATTGGTATAGCCGTATACGAGTATCTTACTCTACAATATAAATTATCCTTCTATAGCTTTTGTTTTTTTTAAGTAGTCAAAAATACATTATCTTTTCACCAATTCTTCCTCAAGTATGTCTGAAAAGTTCTTGAAATTTTTGTTAATCTTAGAAACCTTGCTCATTTGGGTACTCCGTTATTTAAATCTTAAGATCCCAAAACTGGCATCTCAATTAGATGTTACTGAAGATAATAATGAAAATTCAATTTTTAACTGGAGATGTTAATGGAGATTTCAGAAGATGTCAATCAATGGTGATACAGAATACATTAATACAAAAAATGGAAACCAAAAGGAAAAACAAACAGTCTTTTTGTGTTGCGCTAAAAATAAAAATCAGTGTTTATGTTGCTTAATTCGTAAGCCTGTAACATCCTGTAGCGAGAGTACAAGCTCGCCGGTATGGGTTATCCGGTCGGTCCTGTTGACCATATTGTTTAGCTGGTACGTTGTGCTTCAGTGCATCATAGTTTATATATCGTGTCGCTTGGAGAATCCTATGGCTCACATCTATATATGATCTTATCTGTCGACATTGGACCAATGCTGGACATAAAGCCATCGAGATGGTCACGACAATAGCCAAGAATTTCACAAGATTCATCACTGAATGTTAAGAGGGTATGAAATGGAGAGTGATTGATTTCGTTACTGATTACAGCCTTCTTATTGTAACTAAACACTTGATTTAGTCTACAATTATATAAATGTTGATTTTTGTAGGTTCATCTTTTCTGGCAACATATTCATTTGTATTAATTGTTCTTGGAATATATGACTTACATTTTTTGATTTTTTTCACTTTGAGTAAAAATCTGGTCTTCATACCCAAATTATAACAATATAATCATGATTCAATGTACTTGATTTATTCAAAGAAGACGTGGTGAAATTACGCTAGTCAATTCGCATAACCGAAACCGGTCAAAAACCTTAATATTGCTTTCCATATTCGTATTAACTTTTAAGGCTCAACTAAAACCAAGGGGAGTGTATTAAAAATAAGTTAAATTTAGAATATGAACTTGTATTTCAATTAATAAAAAACATCATTTCATAGATGAATATTGCTAATGTATTTCAACTTTAATATTTTTATTCTTTAATTTTAAACCCGACCTCCAAAACCAAACTTTATAAATTTAAACTTTAAGTGTATATTAGTTAACCTAAGGGGTATAAATGTATATTTACACAATTTAATAAAGTTTATTTTGATAATTTTTCTTCTTGGAGTCCATTTTGGTGACAAAATTGTTTTTAGATCTATTTTAGGGTATTCCTCTTATTACAATTTTTGTAAAAAAAAAATTATTTTTATTAATATGAATATTTATTAATTGAGGCTTCCTATTCAATGCAAATTTTTAATTTAACATGTTTATGTATTTTATATATGATATATATTTTAATTTAAATGATAGTGAAATATATATATATATATATATATATATATATTTAATCTGAATATATATTAAATGAGACTTCATATTTATATGATTTTATGATCATTTCTATCTTGTTATAACAAAACATCAAATCATTGATCACAAAATTTTCAATGTGGATTGTTAACAGTCATAGTAATTTATAATTGTTTTAAGAAAATCAGAATATAACATATAAGAAAAAATCTAAATTTTTATTATATGATTAATATGATTGTTTAATTTTTTAAGAATATAAAATTAAATAAAATTAATAGAGGATACAAAAATTGTTATTGAATCTTCATTATTCAAAATTATTAATTGTCATATTTTTTTTAACCAAATTAGGTAATTATGTATCTTTTTATTTAAGGAAAGAAGAGATAATTTTTTCATACACAAATAATTAATTTGATAGTCAGTTTAATAGAAAGTATAATATATGTTTAGATGTACCAACCTATTTTTCTAAGGATTCTAAGAATCATCATAGTGATGACACGTGACTACCAAAATATGTTGTAGTGTTCTATGATTAAGACTCTAACTGGTTACATAGGGAATTACGGGGAATAATCAATTTCTACCAATTCCTTAGAATTTACACCATTTATGAGGAATTTGGTTACATAAGATTCTGTGTCAATCTTTAATTTTAAATAACTATAGAACAAAAATATTCTTTATCAAAATTGATATGAAACAAAAGTAATAAATATTCCTTTTATTACTTTTATTTTCTTCCTACTCAATCTTTTCCTACTCATTCTTATTCTTATATTAATAATCATCAGTTAGAACCTATAAGGGATACTAATAGGGGAATATCCTCAATTTCTAGCTATGTCACGTCACTTAATTTAATCAACCGATTATGGAGCTTTAATTTGCCACTTCACATAGTTTAGTCTATTAAAGAGAGTAACTAGGCTTTATGTTTGGTATCAAAAAATAAATCATGACCCATATCCAACCCATCTTCCAAAACCTCCACTGTCTCCATTCCCTGAAATCATCGTTACCGCGAATCCCCTCCTCATCCATTAATGTTCATGTTTAATCCATTCTTGATGGTTTCGTTCCATCTCTCTTGATCTTCCTCTTATATAAGTCGCTTCATCGAAATCAAAAACCTCCCCTTACGAAACTACATCTACGGTGATGAAACAGAGGTAGTGTAATATGATCATGTAGACATATAACACATTTCATAATGCATGGATTTTGATGTCCCTCTTCAACTTCCTGACTCTCTTACTCCTCACTATTTAATCCAATGTCAATTGATTCCTCACACCCACACGACGACAAGAACAAGTGGCTACAAAGAACGTAATCGGAATACATTTTTCATCGGTATGAAAACACTGTTATATCCACTCTTTCATATCTGTCTCTCAATGTTCTGTTCTGGTTTTTTTTTCCTATCTTTCTCACACTCATTCGGCATAAAGTTTTGGATGAATTTATAATGTTTTCTTCACAGCCAAAAAATCATGGCAAGCTTAAACTAGGATGTTACGAGGGTATTATATTTCTTGGTGCTGCTTATATTGGTTCTTTTTCTTCATGATCAATTGTGGGTTTCAAATATAGATTGAGTGTTTTGTAATGCACTTTTGTTGTGCAGACGGACTTAGCTGAAGCTATTGGTGCTTCCTTCCTTCAGTAAATGGGCCGTTACATGTCTATGGACATGTTTATGAAAGGTGTGTACGCATATCTGAATTTCATATCTTTGGGATCGGTATGTCTGCTAGAAATTACGGACTTTCTCTTTATGTTTTCGTCCCAACGAAACCATCTTTCTTCTACATGGTGATTGGGTAAGTAAAATGTAGTGCAGAAAGAATAGGAAAGTATGAATAATATTTTACTGATTGAAAATCCTTTTTTTTAATCTCTATCTGCTTTTCAGTTTATGGCTGAGGAGATCAAAGCCGGTGCCTGTCTAAGGATTACCAAGCGCAGGGGTTTGGAGTATTGGCCCGCTCCCACGGAACATGCATAGTACGTGGTGGGTTCAAGTAGTTGGAGTATTTGCTCTTATCTCTCAGTTTCCTTAGCTAGTTAGTACAAATGACTATCATCATGGTCATAGACATGTGGTGAAGCTAAGCCAACGTAAGTGTGGTCAATAATGTACTGCTGATCACATCTGTTTTGGTTGATCTTATCTTCTTTTCCCTCTTTGTTATCATTTTTGTAATTATTTGGTTGATTTTACTGCTGATCACATCTGTTTTGGGCTCTGAGATGTATTGCCATTGTATTTACAATCTATTACGTACACTTAATATTTTCCATGTATTACTCTCATTGTTAAGTCATTATTATTTGGACTGCAGAGTTTTCCTTAATGCTATTTATATTCTTGACAGTGGCAGAAGAGATACATGGATATAACCATCATTTTTGGATAAGAGTTTGGTGATATTGATCATGTTAACATTAAGCAAGTGCTGTGTTGCATCAACGTTTTCAGCTATGGCAGCCATGAGGATTATGAAGCAAAGAAAAGAAATGAGGGAGATCGAGAAAGAGAGAGAGAGATGAGGATGGTGTCTGGAGGAAAAAAAAGTTTGTGACTTTCAAATCTCTCGTCAAAAATTATTTCTCAAGTAAAATAGGCACCTCATTCTCAGACAAAGGTGGATAGTTTGTGGTGCTCCGTCAAATTCTTGCAGAAGCAGGCATCTCTCACCTAATCTCCCCACCTTACACACCACAGCACAATGGCATCTCAGAGAGAAAACACAGACAAATTTCTGAAACCGTTCTCACTTTGCTCACACATGCCTCAATGCCAAAAGCCTATTGGACTTATGCATTCGCCACTGAAACCTACCTGATCAACCGTCTCCCAAATACCGTCCTGAACATGGACTCACCATTCCACAAACTCTTCGGAACTCAAGCAAACTATTCCAAAAATCGGGGCTATGGCTGCTTATGTATTTTTGTGGCTGCGTATGTACACTTCACATAAACTTGAGGATAGATCAACCCCCTGTGTTTTCATTGGCTACTCCCCAACCCAAAGTGGATACTTGTGCCTTCGACCATCAATAGGACGCGTCTATGTTTCCCGTCATGTAAGGTTTGACGAGAATGTGCTCCCATTCAAAGATCATGTCTCACAACGACATGAAACAGAAAAAGAAACCACTGCCCAAATGTACCCATCCTCACCAGTCACAACTATACCCGCTTCTACTCAACCCCAACCACATATTCACCTAACCCGCAACCACCACTCGCACAGCAAACGGGATCCTCGATCTTGGAGCCTCATTTCTCGGGACAGGTTAATTCTCTTAACCTTTATCTTAGAATTACTAACATTGCCAATATGTCTACAACAATCTCACTAGGTTCTCAACATTCAACATCTGCGACCACACAGACCCCTTCGCCTTCACCACCGGTCTCTCCTCAACCTCCAAGCAGTGCCTCAGCGACACCAAAACAGCAACACTCGACATCACCGAGCAACTTGAAATCTGTCTCACCTACACCACCTCCTGCTCAGCCTCAAAATCAACATCCCATGCTGACAAGACAAAATATTCAGATCACTAAACCAAACCCGAAGTAAAATTATTCTGCTGGTCTATCAAGAGTCATCCCTGCTGAACCAAACACTCTTACACAAGCTCTCAAAGATGAACGTTGGAGAGGGTCTATGTCAAATGAGATTGATACTTTCGCTAGAAATGGAATCTACAAACTTGTGCCCAGACAACCAAACATCAATGTAGTTGGTTGCCGATGGATATACAAAAACAAGTTCAACTCGAATGGCTCACACCAACAATGCAAGTCTCGTTTAGTCGCAAAAGGATACAACAAAGAGTATGGTTGCAATTACACTGAAACTTTTAGTCATGTCATCAAGTCTACAACGCTGCGTCTAGTTCTCGACATTGTCGTAAGCAAATCATGGCCTATCCAAAAGCTAGACGTCAATAATGCTTTTCTACAAGGCACACTGACGGACGAGTCTATATGGAGCAGCCTACAGGCTTTATTGATGTCGACAAACCTGAATATGTATGTCGTCTTCACAAAGGTACAATGAGTTGAGGTCATTTCTACTCAGTTTTGGCTTCACCAATTCAGTGGCAGATACGTCTCTGTTTATTCTTCAGACCGGAAAGCAGTACATCTATCTGCTCATCTACGTTGACGATATACTCATAACAGGAAACACGTATCTCAGGCATCACGAAAATCCTTACACTTCTCGCACAGCGATTCTCAGTCAAAGATCCCGAAGATTTGAATTATTTTCTCAGTACTGAAGCTCGTCGAACAACCCTTCATCTATGTCAAAGGAAGTACATTCTTGATCTAAGCCAGTGATAACTCTGATGGCTTCCTCTCTGAAACTGCATCTATAATTGGGTACTCATTTGTCGGACCCATCAAAGTTTCGTCGATTGATAGGCAGCCTACAGTATCTTCAATTTACTCGCTTGGATATTGCCTATGCTGTTAATCGTCTCTCGCAATTCATGCATATGCCCACGGAAGATCATTGGCAAGATGGAAAATAAATCCTTCGTTATCTTGCAGGTACACCTACACATGGCATATACTACGCGACCAACAAACTCCATCTTCAAGCTTACTCTAACGCAGATTGGGCCGGTGATACCGATGATTATGTGCCCACCAACTCCTACATCATCTATCTTGGCAAACATCCCATCGTGGAAATCGAAGAAACAAAACGGAGTGGGTAGATCATCTACTGAGGCTGAGTATAGATCAGTGGCAAATGCAACCTCAGAAATCAGTTGGATATGCAGTCTCCTCTCCGAACTTGGTATCTCTTTACCTACCTCACCGGTGATCTTTTGTGATAATGTTGGCGCAACCTTCTTATGTGAAAATCATGTTTTTCACTAACGCATGTAGCATATCACAATTGACTATCACTTTGTGAGAAACAAGGTTCAAAATGGAGCTCTGAAAGTTGCGCACGTCAATACGCGCGGCTAGCTAGCCGACGCCTTGACCAAACCTCTTCCTCAATCAAGATTCCTTGAACTACGCAACAAGATTGGAGTGATATACGTACCTCCATATTGAGAGGGCGTTTAAGAGATACATTAAAGATCTACCATTTACTGCTCACGATATTTCCTCCTCTGTTTAAGGAGCTCTCTGTTAATAGTTTACCTAGGCTCCACGCTTCTGTTGTGCATATAAACTCTGATGTATTATCTTCTCTATTAAAATAGAAGTACAAAAAAATCTACTAGACAAAAGTCATAGTAGGACCATTTCAATAATTTATTATTATTACCATTTTTTATTATTTACTTTAGTCAAGCAAATATATATACATTTAAAATCTTAATGACTCAATTTTAATTATAATTTAATTATTTTTAGTTCAAACAAAATCAGTTGAAGAAAATCTAACAAAATCTAATTAAAATGTTTTAATGCTTTTATAAAATAGTGCATTATTTAATTTCGTTATTAATATTATTAATACTATTGTAAATTAATTTTAAGTAAAATTTAAGAAACAAGAATAAAACTATATGCTATTTTTTATAAATATTATAATTATAGTTTATTGATATTAAAATAGAAATACTATATGAAATAAATGTTTTTATTTAAATAAATAAATATCATTCACTATTAAATTAGTGTTATCTGTTTTTTGAGACTCAAAAAATATACAATTACTAAAATGTTAATATCAAAATATAAATTATATAACTAACCTTTAATTCATGTGTTATTCACAAATATGCTATTAGAAAACTCTAGAATTTAATAATTCATTTAAAATATTAATAAAAAATCAATTTAAATATAAATTTTAATGTTTTTAATTATAATAAATAGGTTGAAAAAATATAAAAAATATTTACCAAAAAAATCAACTATTTTAAATATAATTAATGCACTATCATAAAATATATCGGATAAAAAAATAAATAATAAGATTATAGAGTAACAAAATATATAACACTAAAATGTAAATTATATGTTTAAAACATTTACAATAATATCAAAGTTTACATTTATAAAATAAACAAAAACCCGCACGGATGTGCGGGTCAAAGTCTAGTTTTAATTATATACAACAAACATATTTCCTAATAAGAGAGACAAGGGATAAGTAAACGAGCTGGTGGTTGCTACAAGAGATTGCCATGTTGTACATGAAGTCTATTTCATGAAATATGGCAATAATAGGAGGGGTTGTCCAGTGGATTTGGGATTTTGAACGAGTACATAGGAAATGAGAAAGTAGGTAGTTCCACCGGTTTTTTTTCTGTATACATTTGAAGCTTGAAATTTGCCGAAGAGCTCTTGGTCAGATGGTGTGAACACGTAGTTTGATTCTTTTGCCACCTAAGCTATGCTACATACGGCCTTCCTCCTTTAAGTTTGTAATATAAGCTTTGACAAAAAAAAAAATAGTTTGCAATATAAGCTTTAACAAACACCAGCCATAAGCGTAACTTTTCTATAGGAAAAAATATTTTTATATTTTCACTCTTCCTATATTGTGTGGTATGGTGGGCCAGAAAGATTATATTTCATTAAATTTACTATATACAACTGAGTGAGATTTAGAAGATTATTACTTTATTGGTTCTCTAATAGATTTTCTAGCACCCAACTTGAAGATATGTGTGAAAGGAGTATCAAGAGTTAAAATCCAGCTTCGACCAGAAAATAGTAGAAATTCAGATTTTCAAATGCTATTAAAATTTGTTAAAGATCAATCACATAGAGCAAAAGAGAATCTAATATTCTGTTTACAATTTTAGACAGTTTATGTATTTTATTAATACTTTTACAAGAAGATAGTGTTATTGGCAACACATGAATCATTAGTTCTTATTAGCTGTGTGATATGTTCAAAATAATTAAATTGATAACAAGAGAGTATAAATAATGAAATTTTCAAGTTATTGTTTGTGTTTAAGCCAAAAGTGTAATTCTAATAGTGTAGTTTGTGGTTATTATATATAATATATTTGGACTTCTATTTATAACAAAAATACAGTGAAAAAACTAAAAAATATGAAACAAATAATTTTTAGTTTCATTTGATGCAAAGAAATCGACATACCAGAGAATTTCGGGGACAAAATAATATGCAGAAACAATACAAATGGGTATGTTCTTATTACTGTGGTTTTGTATTTTTGTTAGCTAACTAATACATAATTGAAGTTTTCAAAAACAATCTCTAAAAAGTGAGCGAGGATATTGGAGAATGTTGCAAAGATTCAGTTGGGTAGACAAAGAGTTATTCTTGGGTGTTTATACCCTATATATTAACCAATAAAAAATTAGCACGTGCCATATTTTTTTATGAAAAAAATAGAAAGTAATAATAATTATAAAAAATAAAATTTGACATTACAAGATCTAAACCCTAAACTTTGTAGCTCAAATTCTAAACAATAAACTCTAAATCATATTATTAACATTAAATCTTATAACTCAAACTCTAAACACTAAATTCTAAACTTTAGGGTTAACCCTACATTTAAGAGTTCACCTTAAATTCCAGGGTTAAATCTAAACTTAGAATTAACCTTAAATTCTAGGGTGTAAAGTTTAGAGTCTAGAATTTTGCTGACAACGTTTAGAGTCTAAGGACAATCCTAATGTTTAGAGTTAATCTTAGGATTTAAGGTTTAAAATTTAGTATTTAGAGTTTGAGCTATAAGTTTTAGTGCTAATCCTAGAATTTAGGATTTAATGTTTAGAATATTGAGTTATAAAGATTAGGATTTACGGGGTTTTACAATGTCAAATCTTTCTTTTTTTGACAATTCATATTACTTTTTACATTTTTCATAAATAAAGTATGATACATGACATTTTTTTACTGGTTAGTATTTATGAGGTGAATATATAGATTCACTTTAGAGAGTAAACAAATAAACATAGTTTATATTCACCGTTAAGTTTGACTAATGATATTAATGCATTTTGTTTTAATGATTAAATATAAATTAAAATATGAAAATATGAATAGTAGAATATGTATTGAAAAAAAGAAAAACACAAAGTAAGAAAACAAATATATGCAAATAATTATCTTTTAATATACATGAAATGATTAAAAAAATCAATGTTTTAAACACAAAAAATAAATAACATAAAAATAATAAAGAAATAATAAACGAAATAGACATAGAAATATAAATAATATATTCGCACAGACCAGAAACTAGTTAACATAAGAAAATAAAATGTTATCCAATACGAATGATTTGGAAGGATTTATATTTTCATGTTTTAATCAAATACTACATTTTGATATACACTTTCAAAACGCAGATTTATTTTTTGATAAAAATATTAGTTGAATATACATATTTATGTTAAAAATACATATTCAGTGTTTTCATATTAGCTTCAGACCCACAGCTGAACTGTAAATCAAGTAATCCATATATATTTAGTTCAAATTTAATGAAAAAATTATTAATTAAAATTCTGATAAAATCCGGTAAAAATCTAAACAATTTATCATTAACATGTGAACTAATCATGGTTGACCCATTAGAAGTCCAAAGAAAACTAATAATATTTTTCAAATTAAAATTTTCTATAATTTTAAATTATACATAAAATTGAAAAAAAAACTATTAGATTTGTAGCTTTTTGTACTTTGATGATTTTTTGCTATTCGAAAAATGAAAATTGATATTAGAGAAAACAAAAATTTATTTATATGGCAGTATTAGTTTTTTGTTGTTTATATTGTTTGAGAATAAGTTTAAAGATATGAGATCGTATAAGAAATATTTAAACATATTATTTGCTACTATTTGGATATATAAATTTAAATCATTAGGGAAAATTAAGATATGTTAACAACCTATTTAAAAAAAAGTTGTTTGGTTAAATAAGTTAATATCTGGAAACATTAATGTTTGTGCCTCTAAAATAATATCATCTTATTAAAAAAATCATTAATAATAAATATATTTAAATTCTTACCATAAATAAGGAGAGAATTTAGGGTAATTTTGTTTATAGAGATTATTATATTAGGCTAAAAGATAATGTTGTAAAGGGCATTAATTGTTGTAAGTAGAGAAGAGAAGAGAGGAATTTGTGTGTATTATTCAATGAGTAATATGTCCTTTATATATGATTACAATAGCTTGAGAACCAAGTAGAACTTGGGGAGCAAGTAAACTTGATAATCAAGTAAATCTAAGACTTTTCTTAATGGACATCACATAATATTCATAACACTTCCCCTTGATGTTCATTATACTGAACATCTTTCAAAACACTGTAGATGTTGCCTCATTAAAAACTTTACAAGGAAACCTAGTGGAAAAAACCATAGTTAAGGGAAAAAGAATGCAACGCGTAATGACTTCCCCTCATGTGTATATAAGTCGAATTTTCACTTGAATGAACTTGTAGGATACGAAAATCGTCATTGTTCTATAGTGCATGAGTCTTCGTATAACTTGATCATTTTCTTCGATTATCTTGATTTCAAAGATTTTAGGTCATTGATAGACTTTCAACTTTGAAATTATTATAATCCTCTTTTTGAGTCTATCATTTGTGTGTTCTTTGTTGTCTCGTTAAAACCTTGTCATGGAAAAACCCAATGGGATTAAAAACCATGATTAGGAAAAAGAGTACAACCACACATATTATAAATTCCCTTTTGACATAGACAACAATCTCTTGGTCTATTTGGATTTTAAGCCAAATATATTTATATACACTTGTCTAATCATTTACGAGTTATTCAGTTCTTATTATAAAGTTACCTTTATGACTTTCTTTACTGTCATATAAAATCATATCTTTCGGTCTCATAAAGATTAGTAACTTTGCTCAAATAAAAATTTAAATATTGTACTTCAAGACCAAACATATATGAACATCTTAATATAAATCATTTAAGGATCTTTTATGATAACATCTCATTTGTAGTCTTTTCAGTTTGGAATATATAAAGACAATATGGTATTGTCAAGAGTTTTCTTTCAAAATACGATTTTCTATAACTCTTTAAGAGTTTTGATTATATTCAAATCAATAATTCTATTGATATATAATCTCTAAATAAATATGGAGGATGTATTTATTAACCTCTAATATTTCATATATTCCATAAAATATATTATCGAATAGCTAGAGTTCCCAGAAGTATGATTTTGATATCATCAATTCTTCATGGATTTTATCTTTCAGAGATTATCATTTCTACTAGGTAAAATAATTCAAGTTCTTCCTTTATTGTCAAACTAGTAAGAAACTTGAAAGTAGTTGCATTTACCACATGAGACTATGTCTTTTCATAATCAATTTCCTATTGATTTTTCTTTGGTGCAACGACTCATTTCTATCTCACTTTTTTACATATTTTGTGTATGGACCAATACAAATACTCATCTCTTTCGTAAGAGTTTCTATCTTGTATATTATTTCTTTCTAATTTGGCCAATCATTTCTTTGTGTACACTTTTCAATAGACTTTGTTTCATGATTCTCTTTCTCATTCATCATCTCAACTGCTACTTTGCATGCATAAATATCATTGACGTCGATTTGGTTATCGGTTCCATTATATTTCGTACATGACAAAACTTATTGAGATCTCTTCATTGTCTCAGGTACCTGAATTTCTTTCAGTCATGTTTAACATCTCTTCTAGAGATCAAAAAACTTTATTTCCTCTTGACCATTGTTAATTTATGCTCCTTTTCATTTACGAGGATTCTTATCTTTGGAACCAATATATCTACAACGCTTCATACGTAATTAGCAGTTTGATATTGTTCTTGTAGAAAAACAATTATTTTTGGAGCATTTACAGCTGATATATGTGACTTGATCACTCTATTTATATGGGTCAGTAAATGTGTCTCGCAAATGTTTTACTAAGCTCTAATTGAATTATCTTCTGGACTTATTTTTTTGACATTCTCTTTATTGCGAGGATCAATGATAATTCATATCAACTTATTTACTTTTCCAACTGTTTTATTTCTCTCCCTTATGTTGAAAATACTAATTCACTTTTAGCATTCATATCGAGTCTTACTTATATTCTTCAGGGATAGCTCTAGATTCTTAAGTATCAGTGGAGATTCATATCCAACATATATTTCCAACCTCATTTGAAAACTCATATTAATTAAAGATCTATGGTGGAGCAACTAGGATGTATATCGCACATTCAACATTCTTAGATGAAATGGTTAGTTTATGACCCAATACCAATGTGGGGAGAACTAGTGATTACTTATTGGCTTGATGCAAACTAGTGTTGCTCATAATGCTTAGCACTTATCACAGTGAATTTGCCATAGTCTTCAAAGACTTTAAGAAGTGAATTCACGAATATTATAAAGATGCATAGTGGGTGATCAGTCCACCAACATCTTTTTTATTTTTTTTAATTTTGCTTAGTTTAGTATGAAATATGTACTACTATAACGTTCGGGAATGAAAATGCATAACGAATAAAATTGAGGTAGTATTTTTGAATTTTTTATTAGTTCAGTATGAAATATGCATTACTATAGAGTTCGAGAAAACATAAGCACAACGCGTAAAATTTGTTAAAATATGCCATTTTTTCTACCATGAGTGATCCAATTGACTTTTATTACCTACAGATAAATAATAAACTATTGTTTTCTTGAAAAATTACATTAAAATGTAGAGAAATTAGGCTACCTGTAAAATATAACGAATTTTTTTTTGTGAAATCAAAAAGTTTTATTTTTGTGGAGTGGAGAGATGAATGACTAATCTTTTTCAAGCTACGACCATTCAACTCTGCAAATAATATTCATTTTAAAGCTAAATATGAGGAAAACAATTTACATATTTAACTATTTATGAAATAATATTATCTCACTAATTCAAACTTAAATTGGGTAAGAAATCTGTTTTTTTAGGTAAGAAATCATTCTATTAACTTTTTCGTTCTGTTGACTTTTTCTTTACTATAAAACTATAAGGAAAAATCTGAATATATATTTTCACCTTTGACCAAAAAAAGACTTTAATGAACATTTAATTAGTATATATACAGATTAAGCAAAGAAGAATTCATTAACAAATTGTGAAAATATTATAAAAATGAATATCACTGTGAAAACTCTAGTTGCATTTGTTTTTACATTCATCTTCATCATATCTTGTGCTCATTCTCGTATGACAACCGCTATTATTCCAGGTACTGATTTAGTCGTGTACCTTACTTGATAATTATGAACATGATTCACTTTTTTAATAATCATATAATGATTTAATCAATTTTATTAATAAATAAATTATGGAACATATCAGATGGATGTTCAGTGCTTCAATGGAACAGAAACATGTGACTATGGAGGAAACAGAGCATGCACCATATTTTGTAAAAACCATGATTATTTCTATGGTTTGTGTACTGTTGATGCATGTTGTTGTCATATTCAAAATAAAAATATGGGTTCAAGATGAATTAACCTAATTTTATGTACTATATGCTTGAAAGATAACGTCATTAGCTTATATTTTGGTATGTTTTGAAAATTTTATAAAAAGGATCTTAAGCCCAAAAACAATTGCTAAAATGTTAAATTTATTGATAAAAGTTCATATACAGAATTTGGTACTTTTAAATCTCATCTTAAACAAAGCGATCACAGAGTACACTGTTGCTTAGAAATTTTTGTTGTAAGCCTATTTTTGTGAACGATATTAGCTCGTTTGGTTAATATCTTGGCTATTGATCTCTCAAACACGAGTTAGAAACTCAGTTTTGCATACAATATCTCTGAAGAAAATTTTAATTTGGGCGTAAGGCCCAACTTATTTGGGGTAATCTGAAGTGAAACCCTAGTTTGTTTTTTTTTCTTTGGCTAGAGTGATTTTTTTGTCTTCTGTTAAAGTATGTCTTTTTTGGAGAACAAATGCTTATATTAAAATTAAAATGCTCATGGGCTAAGTAGGTTACAACTGTACAAATACTCGACAGTAAGCTAATAAGCTAACATAACTAAAGTATAACAAAAGATAGAGGTGGTTAAAGAGAGAAGAAATCCGTAGAAAATCTTCACTTATAGTCTTAGAACCCGCGTTCGAAAGAACACAAAGAATTTGAAATCGACGTTAAAGATCCCAACCAATGAGTTTTGAGAATAGTTGAAACGTCTGTAAATATGCAATGATCTCCCCACGTTGCAGTGAGGTGCGAAAAGGTTGCCGGAGTAGGACTACACACAGAGTCGTCGACTGTACAACCTCTAAAGGATTTCAGTTGACAGAGTCGGGAGATACTGAATTATGATGACGTTGTAGTGAGAGGAGGAGAGCAATGTGTGACGCAGATACGAGTATGACTCGAGATGGAGGTGGCGCCGAAATCAAGCGTAATGGCCGACAACTCTTCGTTAATGCTCCTGCCGATGGTGAAAACCTAGTTCTGATGAGCCAAGGTTTCAACATGCCAGTGGAGACTTAAAGAGTAGGGGTGCACCATGAGCAAGAAATCCGAGAACCTCCGTAAATAATACCAGCTCCAGTGAGAGGGTTGCAGAGCCAATTCTGCGTAGAACTGTTGATGAGACATCGTAATATGATGGAGACATAGCACTTACTTAATAGCGAGAAAATCCACACTCTTGGACAGTAGTTCCAGCGACGAAAAAAGAGGTGGGAGGCCCGTAAAACCGAATCTGTGAAGAACCGTCAATGCTTGAGATGACATAGTGTGATGGAGACGCAATAGTAACGTAGTAGTGAGCAAATCTGGTTAGTCCATACTCTTGGACAGTAGTTAAAGATTGGAGGAGAGGTGTTAAGTTGGAGGAGAATGAGTTGCAACGAGAAGGTTGGTGGATCAGATTCAAACTCTCTCATGAATACAATTGAAATTAATGAGCCTTGGTGTGAGAGCATGCTTAGAAGGTGGGCAGGTTGAAACCCAAACTTTTGCTAAGCCAACACACCTCCATGTGAGAGTGGATCTCGTAGGTGAGACACATGGCCGGTTCTGGGACAAGCCGGATGAAACATTTGCTTTGGGCCCCCAATTTTTTTGAAAAAATTATATATATATATATATATATATATATATATATATATATATATATATATATATATATAAATATATATATATATAAATAGGTCCCAAAAAAAAATTTTAGGACCCCAAATTCATAAAAAAAAAGAATTAGTTGAAATCGTTAAGAAATCGCCTTAGGCCCCTTATATCTCAGGGCCAGCCCTAGACTGAGAGATAACAGCGAGACAGAGTGTACTGAGGAGAGGTTGTAGAAAGTTCGAGAGCTCGTGGTAGGTGACAGAGCTCAACTCTCGTCGGAGACGGAGAGGGAAGCCACTGCAGATGAAGAAGGGGCTTCAACGACAATTTAAAGTATTTAATTCTAATATGAACTTTTTAATATGGAAGATACACTACTCTTGCTTTTTCTTAAATTATTAGAAGTTTATACTTTTATCATCTATATGTTCTACAAAAAAATATTTTTATAATTGTCTCCAAACTATTGATTTTAAATAGTTTTCGATAATAATATTTTCCTATAACTATTTTAAAAAAAATTCTTTGTCATAAAATTATTAACATTAATTATAAGAGATATATACTAAGAATATTTTTTGAAAACTTAAAAAAAAATATAAACTCAAATCATTTCTTTAATAAATATTATTCTAATAAAATTATTAAATAATTTAATAATTTACCCCGATAAAAATATGAGAAATATTCTAAGATAGACTTAAAAAAAAATTGTCACCAAAATAGTTTTCAAGAAGAAAAACAACAAAAAATGACTTTATTAAATGGTGTAAATATACATTTGTACCTCTTAGGTTAACTAATATACACTTATGGTTTAGAGTTATGAGGTGAGATTTTGGAGTTAAAATTTAAAATTAAAAAAAAAGTTATTTGAGTAAGTTTTTTCTTCAATATTTTTTTATGACAAAACTAAAAAAAAAATTATTTGAAATATTTTCTGAGTCTGCCCCTGCGCAACAGTATGAAGTCGACGCGAGGTAGAGTGGAGCTGAGAAAAGCTGCAATAGTTGCATACCATTCAGGATCACGTATATTCCAATCTGTCTAGGACTGCGAGCCAAGATATACATGATTATTCAAGTCACCCGCAAGAGGGTTTGGATGGGGAAGTTCACAAATTAAACTAGTCTGGAGAGTATCCTAGTATTGTTTTTTTTTTTTTTCAGTATCCTAGTATTTTTTTTTTTTTTCGTTGTATCCTAGTATTGTTGTTCACAGTCAGAACTAAGATCGCAAGTACTGTGGTGACGCCTACTCGACCCCGGAAAATTCACGTTGATAACATCAATTTTAGACAAAAGGATTCAGCAAGAGCAAGTACATCCTCTCTTTATGGTGGATGTACCATTGAAGAACCCACAAAAATATAAACTGATCATTGGCGCTTAAAATGATATGTATCATACGATGACCAAAAAAATGATATGGATACATGCATACAGCATTGGAAAACAATGAAGTGCAACAGGATGTTTACTTAGTGAAGATCTAAAAGCGCTTGAGACAGATGCATCATCCCACGTTTCTGGACTGATTGAAATAATGTGAATCTACATGAAAAAGCCTCCAAAGAAAGTGGAGGGAAGTCACATATATCAAGTAATAATAATAACAGGAGTGTGACAAAGACTGACCCATGTGGGCTTTCAGAGTATGAAGGTGGAGTTTTCCCGTTGGGGGTCTACAAGGAAAAGAGCGGCTAATTCAAATGGAATTACAATGAGTGGGGAAACTTCTCGACTAAAGGTGTCATCTTCACAGTAAAATTACATTTATGTTGAATAATGCTTATCTATCAAGATAATGCTTATCTTGATTTTTGTCATTTTCTTAAAGTCCATTAATGACTCTGACTCTTATTACATATATATATATATAATTGTAATGTTATTCTTGCTAGTATAACTTTGTTTGGTATAAGAGATTCGTGCTGATAATGTGTTAAGTATTTAAGGTAAAAATATAAATAACTATATATATGTTTGGAGTGAAAAAGATGTGAGCTGGAGAGATTTAATAAAATTCTTATGTCTCCCTTATTTACAATCACACCCCGATAAATACTTAGTTAACACAAGGGGTAAAAATGTATATTTACACAATTTAATAAATTCCGTTTTAGTTGTTTTTCTTCTTGAAAACTATTCTTGTGACAAAAACTCTTTTTAAGTCTATCTTAGAATATTTCTCATATTTTTATTTGAGACTATGGATGGAAATATGTGTTTGGCAGATAGTGCATCAACGCACACAATAATTAAAGAAAATAAATATTTTTCGAGTCTCAAAAAGATTACGCTTGAAGCATAAGTATATATATATGGTAGTGCAAAGATTACTAAGGGCTCTGGAAGAATGAACTTTTCAATGTCAAGGGGAACAATATTTGAAATAAGTAATGCATTGTATTCCCCCGAGTCTCATAGAAACTTGTTAAGTTTTAAGGATATCCGAAGAAATTGATATCATATTGAGACCATGAGGAAAGATGGCATTGAATATCTTTGCATTAAGTCTGAGAGGAAACATATATTGGAAGAGTTAAGAATGTTATCCTCTGGATTATATTGTACGAAAATAAACATGACTGAGTCATATGCCACAGTAAACCTGAAGTTTACTAATGCTTTTAAAGTCTGGCATGAGAGGCTAGGACATCCTGGTTCAGTCATGATGAGAAAGATAGTGCAAAATTCAAATGGCCATCCGTTGAAAAATGAGAGAATTTTGCAAACGGGCGAATTTACATACAATACATGTTCTCAAGGAAAACTTATAACTCGGCCATCACCAACAAAAATTGGAAATGAATCACCTTTATTTTTGGAAAGAATTCATGGTGATATATGTGAGTCGATCCACACACTGTACGGGCTGTTTAAGTATTTCATGGTATTGATTGAAGCATCTAGTAGATAGTCAAATGTCTGTCTTTTGACGACAAGAAATACGGTTTTCGTAAAGTTCCTTGCCCAAATCATAAAGTTGAGAACGCAATTCTCAGAGTATGTCATAAAGAAAGTAAGGCTTGATATTGCTGGTAAGTTTACATCACAAGCCGTTAATGATTATTGTATTTCAGTGGGGATTGATGTAGAGCATCCAGTTCCCCATGTTCATACACAAAATGACATGGTCGAGTCATTGATCAAATGGTTGCAGTTGATTGCAAGACCATTAATATTGAGAATAAAGCTCCCAATTTCAGTATGGGGTCATACTATTTTGCATGCGGCTGCACTGATTCAGCTTAGACTGAGTGTAGATTATAAGTATTTCCCATTACAATTGTCATCTAGGCATGAGCCATATGTATCTCATCTTCGTGTTTTTGGGTGTGCGGTCTATGTTCTGTTAGCTCCACCACAAATAAAAAAATGGGCTCACAGAGGAGATTGGAAATATACGTGGATTATACGTTACCAAGTATAATAAGGTATCTTGAACTGGTAATTTGTGATATGTTTGTGGCACGGTTTGTCGACTGCCATTTAATGAGAATGAATTTCCAGCGTTAGGGGGAGGAATTAGAGAAATGCCTAAAGAGATTACATGGTGTACGCCATCATTGTTACACCTTTATTCCCCTACAAATTAAAGAGAGCTTGAAGTTCAAAAAATTGTGCACTTGCATAATTTGGCAAATCAGTTAAAAGATGCGTTCAAAGATACGTGAAGGGTGACGAAATCATACATACCTGTTGAGAATGTTCCATCAAGAGTTTTTGTTCCTGAATGACAAATATGGAAACACAATGAATGAACCTAGGGTTAAGTTAAATAAGGCGAGACCAGCGATTTCTAGTCATAATGCCTGAGAATATAAGTCATATTGGGTATTGATATAACCTATTTATTACCAGTTTTAGCTCATGTTATGGACTCTATTTAGGGTCTATTATGTGTGTATATGCTATGTTTTAAGGTTTTGCAGGTCCAGATACGTTTTGAAGATATATAGAGATACTTGGACCTTTAGGAGAATTTAGAGGAGAATAATTTGTAGCTGATCACTGCAAGAGTCGAAGTACAAGAATGTAGTCGATCGATGATACTATCTTGACATCGACCGATGTTACATGACCGAGATTGATCGATGCTGACTACTTGCCATCGATCGATAACCAATTCGCAAACAGTCGATTTCAAGCCCAAGTTAGAGACAAGACACAAGATTACAAGTTTACCCCTAAATGAGTTTTGACCTAGATTTTAGGGTTTTATATTTATACTTTATGTATGAGAAGAGCATATAGAGGAATATGTATGGAGACGTACAATGCTAGGTTCTTTAGTATTCTATTTAGGGAGTAGATTCATAACTCCGTAGGGAGATTTGTATTGGAACCCCAGTGTTTTATCTATGCATTATATTCAGATTATTATTCTTACTTTGATTATGTCTGAGTAGTTATCAACTAGATTTAGGGTTTATTAATGGTATTGATGGATTAGCCAAACAATAGAATTGTTAGGGTTATTATTAGATCTATCAATAGAATTATGTTTATTGCTTGTGTTTTAGAGTAGCTAACTAGAACCATGATCATAGGATATTTAGTCGCAAGCGAGAGCATGGTCTACTACCGGAATTAATCATGTTGAGCTAGGTTTCTAGATACAAATGAGAGTTGATTTAGTTAATCTAGTGAACTTATTGAATAAGGTCATAAAGCTTGACTCAATAAACCATCAATTGACGCAGGATCATTGCCATCGATCGACGGTCATTTTGTGTCAACAAACGAGAGCTGAGACATTGGGCTTAGTCAATAGATTAGACTTGCAGCGAGAGCTGGTCATCTTTTACATTAGATATCGAGTTCTATGATTAATACCCTTATCGTCTATCCTCTATAATCAATTTGCCCGAAACCCTAGATCTAGCATATTTACATTTACATCTAGATAGTTTAGTAGCATATTTCCATATTTACATTATTAGCATATTTTCATATTGCATCTACACTGTTTAATAAGGAACATTTCCTTAGACTGATTACATGTTACCAATATAATCACCTAGCTTAACCTTAGGAATAAGAAATTTATTGTGTGTCATGGTTCTCTGTGGATTCGATCCCTAAGTACTACACCTGATCTCTCTTGGCAAGAGTATTGTTTTGTGTGTTAGGATTAATGGTTAATTTGCTAGTTAATTGTTTAGGATATTTATACCTTGCTAGAACAGTAAACACAACCATGTCAGGTATAAGTGGGTATTCATGAGAAAAGTAAACGAAAAGAATGAATTAACATGATATAAAGCCCGATTAGTTCCCCAAGGTTTTTCTTAGAGACCGGGAATTGATTTTGAGGAAACGTATTCCCCTATAATAGATACAATTACGTTTAGATTTTTTATGAGCCTAGCGGCATCAAAAAAATCTTGAAATGCATCTTATGGACGTTGTGACTCATATTTGTATGGATCATTGGATAATGATATATACATGAAACTCCCTGAAAGATTGGAAATGACAAAATTATTGAAAGCAAAATCTAGGGAGATTTGTTCATTCTAGTTACAACGATCACTTTACGGATTAAAATAATTCGGACGCATGTGGTACAATCGCTTAAGTGAATTTCTATTGAGAAAAGGATATGTGAATAATGCGACATGTCAATGCGTTTTTATAAAGAAATAGCCATCTGGACTTGTGATCCTTGTTGTATATGTAGATGACCTGAACATAATTGGAACTCAAAAGGAGGTTGATGATGCTCGAACTCATATGAAAGAAGAGTTCGAAATGAAAGATCTCGGAAAGACAAAGTTTTGTCTTGAGCTCCAGATAGAGCATTTCCGAGAATGAATATTTGTGCATCAATCAAATTATGCGAAAAGATTATTGAAACGCTTTTATATGAACAAAGCGACTCTTTTGAGTACTCCAATGGTAAATAGATCTCTTGATATTGAGAGAGATCCTCTTAGACCCTGTGAAAATAGCGAGGAAATACTAGGTCCTGAAGTACCTTATATGAGTGCTATCGGTGGGTTATATATCTTGCAAACTGTACGACACCTGATATTGCTTTTGTTCCTAACCTACTTGCAAGATATAGTTCTGCCCCTACTCGCAGGCATTGGAACGAAATAAAACATATATTATGTTACCTTCAAGGTACAGTTGACTTAGGGTTGTTTTGTTTTAAAAAACTCGAGTTTGGTATGGTTGGTTTTGCAGATGCAGGATACTTATCAGATCCTCATAAAGCTCGATCGCAAACCGGCTATGTTTTTACAATTGGTGGAACCGCGATCTCTTGGCGTTCCCAGAAACAAACTCTGGTTGCAACTTCTTCGAATCATGCAGAAACTATTGCGCTTCACGAAGCATGTCGAGAATGTGTGTGGCTCAGGTCAATGAGTCAAAACATACAAGAAGCAAGTGGAATAGTTGATAAGAAAGAGCCGACGAAAATATTTGAAGACAATTCGGCTTGTGTTGCTCAACTCAAAGAAGGCTATATCAAAAGCGATAGAACAAAAAACACATTCTTCTAAGATTTTTATCGTACATACGGGAGCTCGAGAATAATCGAGAAGTGAATATTGAGTATGTACGGTCATGCGATAATCCCACAGATTTGTTTACAAAAACCCTTCCCGTAACAACATTCAGAAAGCACGTCTACAGTATCGGAATGAGACATTTGCATAACTTATTAAGAAAAGCTATATTCATCATTCTCAGGGAAAGATTATGTCATTGTACTCTTTTTACCTCGTCATAGTTTTTATCCCAATAGATTTTCCGTGACTAAGTTTTTAGCGAAGCAGTACGTAACACAAAATAGATAAGTAAGAGAGTGTGTTAAATAGTTATTATCTATTAAGATAATGCTTATTTTGATTTTTTTTCCATTTTCTTAAAGTCGGTTAATGACACCGACTCTTATTTATATATATAGACCTCATGTGATTGTAAATAAGGGAGACACAAGATTTTATTAAATCTCTCCAACTCACGTCTTCTTCACTCCAAACATGTATATAGTTATTTGTATTCTCACCTTAAATACTCAACAATTTATATAATTTCAAAATATGATAGGTATCCATGAGATTTTTAAAATCTATGTGATAAAGAATAAAAAATAAATAATTAGTTTTACCAAATATTTATTGAAAATGTCCAAAATTAAGTCTTATATTTTTAATATATAATTATATTTTATATAGTTATATTCTGATAATATAATTATATTTATATATTATTCATACATTACATTTTATATAATTTGAATTTTGAATATATAATTATATTTATATTGTTTTATCATTAATTATTAAAAACTAAAATAATATATGAATGACTAAAAAAACATAATATGGTTAATTTTGTTATTATAATATTCATCTTTTCATATTTATATAATTCTGTATCTATCATTATTCTATAAGTGTTTTGTGTGTCTGGACCCTTTTCAGACGAAACGTACAGGAAGAAGACAAGTGCTTTCAACAGTGAACAGACAAGATGTTAAAGATGTAGGATACATGTGTTTAAGTTTCATGAATATCTTTCTCTCACATCAATTTGTTGTGTACACTGGACATGGGCGTGGTTATTAATAATTTATTTTAAATGTATATTGAACCCAGAAAATATAATCATGCACCCCTCACTGGCTATGAAGTATGCCAGAATATTGCACACTTTGTGGTTCTCGTTTCTTCATTGCCATGATTTTTAAACATAAAACGAATTAACATATAAACCGAAAAATGGCATTAAGAGCAAAATATTTCATTCTGAAAGAGTATTAAGAACAAAATGTCATGAATCAGGATGCAATAACCATAAGGATTAGACCGAACCAGATCCGACCAAAAGGAATATTCCATCGGCCATGAGTGGATAAGGACCAACCAAGACTTTCATTTTTCTTTGTTAGATAGTGTTTACCTTTTTCATGTTTATCTAGGAATGTTATCTTTCCATTTATATTAATGACGGTCTATTGTAATCTTATATAAAAGGAACCTCCATCGATTGATATGAATAAGAATCACAAGTTCCCCCATTTTTTTCTTAACACAAAAGATTTTAAAATGAAATTATGATAGCCACAAAGCGATAACAAAAAAGAGTAGAAAACGTAAAACAACTTATAATTTTTAAAGATAATAATAAGGTTAGTAAAATGATAAATTTGGTGATAAGATAACTTTGAAGGATAGCTATAAATGATGAATATGATCTTTGGTGATTTTTTTTTGTTTTGAAAATAAAAGGTAGTTAATAAAAAAATAAACAAAAGTGAACTACTGGCTTTAGTTTCCCAAAAAAAAATCTAGAAGATGTTTTCCGTTTTAAAACCACTGATTTGTTTTAGTAATAGTATTATATTTTCATTTAAAATTATAATCTGAAACAGCCTCATTTCATAAATCAGGTCGAAATGCAGAAGGATATTCAAGAGAAGTTGCCTGGACAGTTTTCGGGAAATACTATCAGTTGCGATAGCTCATAGCTGCTGCTTCGGGCCAATGACATTTATTGTTTAGTTTTGGATGAAGTGTTATGTTTGGTTTTAGATTGGTATAGCCGTATACGAGTATCTTACTCTACAATATAAATTATCCTTCTATAGCTTTTGTTTTTTTTAAGTAGTCCAAAATACATTATCTTTTCACCAATTCTTCCTCAAGTATGTCTGAAAAGTTCTTGTAATTTTTGTTAATCTTAGAAACCTTGCTCATTTGGGTACTCCGTTATTTAAATCTTAAGATCCCAAAACTGGCATCTCCATCGATTGATATGAATAAGAATCACAAGTTCCCCCAGTTTTTTTCTTAACTCAAAAGATTTTAAAATGAAATTATGATAGCCACAAAGCGATAACAAAAAAGAGTAGAAAACGTAAAACAACTTATAATTTTTAAAGATAATAATAAGGTTAGTAAAATGATAAATTTGGTGATAAGATAACTTTGAAGGATAGCTATAAATGATGAATATGATCTTTGGTGATTTTTTTTTGTTTTGAAAATAAAAGGTAGTTAATAAAAAAATAAACAAAAGTGAACTACTGGCTTTAGTTTCCCAAAAAAAAAATCTAGAAGATGTTTTCCGTTTTAAAACCACTGATTTGTTTTAGTAATAGTATTATATTTTCATTTAAAATTATAATCTGAACCAGCCTCATTTCATAAATCAGGTCGAAATGCAGAAGGATATTCAAGAGAAGTTGCCTGGACAGTTTTCGGGAAATACTATCAGTTGCGATAGCTCATAGCTGCTGCTTCGGGCCAATGACATTTAATGTTTAGTTTTGGATGAAGTGTTATGTTTGGTTTTAGATTGGTATAGCCGTATACGAGTATCTTACTCTACAATATAAATTATCCTTCTATAGCTTTTGTTTTTTTTTTAAGTAGTCAAAAATACATTATCTTTTCACCAATTCTTCCTCAAGTATGTCTGAAAAGTTCTTGTAATTTTTGTTAATCTTAGAAACCTTGCTCATTTGGGTACTCCGTTATTTAAATCTTAAGATCCCAAAACTGGCATCTCCATCGATTGATATGAATAAGAATCACAAGTTCCCCCATTTTTTTCTTAACTCAAAAGATTTTAAAATGAAATTATAATAGCCACAAAGCGATAACAAAAAAGAGTAGAAAACGTAAAACAACTTATAATTTTTAAAGATAATAATAAGGTTAGTAAAATGATAAATTTGGTGATAAGATAACTTTGAAGGATAGCTATAAATGATGAATATGATCTTTGGTGATTTTTTTTTGTTTTGAAAATAAAAGGTAGTTAATAAAAAAATAAACAAAAGTGAACTACTGGCTTTAGTTTCCCAAAAAAAAAAATCTAGAAGATGTTTTCCGTTTTAAAACCACTGATTTGTTTTAGTAATAGTATTATATTTTCATTTAAAATTATAATCTGAACCAGCCTCATTTCATAAATCAGGTCGAAATGCAGAAGGATATTCAAGAGAAGTTGCCTGGACAGTTTTCGGGAAATACTATCAGTTGCGATAGCTCATAGCTGCTGCTTCGGGCCAATGACATTTAATGTTTAGTTTTGGATGAAGTGTTATGTTTGGTTTTAGATTGGTATAGCCGTATACGAGTATCTTACTCTACAATATAAATTATCCTTCTATAGCTTTTGTTTTTTTTAAGTAGTCAAAAATACATTATCTTTTCACCAATTCTTCCTCAAGTATGTCTGAAAAGTTCTTGAAATTTTTGTTAATCTTAGAAACCTTGCTCATTTGGGTAATCCGTTATTTAAATCTTAAGATCCCAAAACTGGCATCTCAATTAGATGTTACTGAAGATAATAATGAAAATTCAATTTTTAACTGGAGATGTTAATGGAGATTTCAGAAGATGTCAATCAATGGTGATACAGAATACATTAATACAAAAAAATGGAAACCAAAAGGAAAAACAAACAGTCTTTTTGTGTTGCGCTAAAAATAAAAATCAGTGTTTATGTTGTTTAATTCGTAAGCCTGTAACATCCTGTAGCGAGAGTACAAGCTCGCCGGTATGGGTTATCCGGTCGGTCCTGTTGACCATATTGTTTAGCTGGTACGTTGTGCTTCAGTGCATCATAGTTTATATATCGTGTCGCTTGGAGAATCCTATGGCTCACATCTATATATGATCTTATCTGTCGACAATTGACCAATGCTGGACATAAAGCCATCGAGATGGTCACGACAATAGCCAAGAATTTCACAAGATTCATCACTGAATGTTAAGAGGGTATGAAATGGAGAGTGATTGATTTCGTTACTGATTACAGCCTTCTTATTGTAACTAAACACTTGATTTAGTCTACAATTATATAAATGTTGATTTTTGTAGGTTCATCTTTTCTGGCAACATATTCATTTGTATTAATTGTTCTTGGAATATATGACTTACATTTTTTGATTTTTTTCACTTTGAGTAAAAATCTGGTCTTCATACCCAAATTATAACAATATAATCATGATTCAATGTACTTGATTTATTCAAAGAAGACGTGGTGAAATTACGCTAGTCAATTCGCATAACCGAAACCGGTCAAAAACCTTAATATTGCTTTCCATATTCGTATTAACTTTTAAGGCTCAACTAAAACCAAGGGGAGTGTATTAAAAATAAGTTAAATTTAGAATATGAACTTGTATTTCAATCAATAAAAAACATCATTTCATAGATGAATATTGCTAATGTATTTCAATTTTAATATTTTTTTTTATTTTTTAATTTTAAACCTCACCTCCAAAACCACACCTCATAACTCTAAACCCTAAGTCTATATTAGTTAACCCAAGGAGTATCAATGTATATTTACACCATTTAATAAAGTTTATTTTGATCACTTTTCTTCTTGGAGTCTATTTTGGTGACAAAGAATTTTTAAGTCTATCTTAAGGTATTCATCTTTTTATTTTTTTCTGTAAAAAATATTATTTTTATTAATATGAATATCTATTAATTGAGGCTTCCTATTCAATTTTAAATTTAACATGTTTATGTATTTTATATATGATATATATTTTAATTTAAAAGATAGTGATATATATATATATATATATATATATATATATATTAAATGAAACTTCATATTTAAATGATTTTAGGATCATTTCTATCATGTTATAACAAAAAGTCAAAAAAATTGATCACAAATTTTTTAATGTGGATTATTAACAGTCTTAGTAATTTGTAATTGTTTTTTTTTTAAAATCAGCATATAGCATATAAGAAAAAATCTAAATTTTTATTATATCCTTAATGTGATTGTTTAATTTTTTAAGAATATAAAATTAAATAAAACTGATGGAGGATACAAAATTATTATCAAATATTAGTTGTCATATATTTGTTAACCATATTAGGTAATTATGTACCTTTTTATTTAAGGAAAGAATGTAGGATATTTTTTATACACTACTAATTAATTTGATAGTCAGTTTAATAAAAAATATAATATATGTAGATGAACCAATCTATTTTTCTAAGAATTCTAAGAATCATCGTAGGATGACACGTGGCTACTAAAGAAGGTTGTAGTGTTCGAGGATTAAGGCTCTAACTGGTTACATAGGGAATTAAGGGGAATAATCAATTTCTATCACTTCCTTAGAATTTACACCATTTATGAGGAATTTTGGTTGCATATGATTCCGTGTCATTCTTTAATTTTAAGTAACTATAGAACAAAAACATTTCTTATCAAAATTGATATGGAACAAAAGTAATAAATATCTCTTTCCATTCCTTTTATTTTATTCCTACATAATCTTTTCATACTCATTCTTATTCCTATTTTAATAGTCATCAATTAGAGCCTAATATATTATGGACACTAATAAGGAAATATCCTCAATTTCTAGCTATGCCACATCATTTAATTTAATCAGCCAATCATAGAATTTTAGTTTGCCACGTCACATAGCTTAGTCCAATTAAAGAGAGTAACTAGGCTTTACGTTTGATATCAAAAAAAAAAAAAATTATCACCCATATCCAATCCATCTTCCAAAACCTCCACTCCTTTCAATTGACTCTTCATTCTTCTTCACTTTGTCCATTCCCTGCAATCACCGTTACCGCGAATCTCGTCCTCATCAATTAATGTTCCACTTTAATCCCTTCTTGATGGTTTCATTCCATCTCTCTTGATCTTCCTCTTATATAAGCCGTTTCATTTAAACCTAAATTAAACCAAAATCGAAAACTTCCCCTTAGGAAATTACATCTACGGCAATGAACTGAGGTAGTGTAATATGATCATGTAGACATATAACACATTTTATACTGCATGGAATTTGATGTCCATCTTCAACTTCCTAACTCTCTTCCTCTTCACTATTTAAGTCAGTGTCGATTGATTCCTCACACCCACACAACAACAAGAAAAATTAGCTACAAAGAACATAATCGGAATGCATTTTTCATCGGTATGAGAACATTGTTATATCCACTCTTTCATTTCTGTCTTTCAGTGTTCTTTTCTGGTATTTTTTTCCCTATCTTTCTCACATTCATTCGGCATAAAGTTTTGGAGGAATTTATAATGTTTTCTTCACAGCCAAAAAATCATGGGAAGCCTTAAACTAGGATGTTATGAGGGTATTATATTTCTTGGTGATTGCTTATATTGGTTCTTTTTCTTCATGATCAATTGTGGGTTTCAAATATAGATGAGTGTTTTGTAATGCACTTCTGTTGTGCAGACGGACTTAGCTGAAGCTGTTGGTGCTTCCCTCGTTCAGGAAATAGGTTGTTACATGTCTATGGATATGTTTATGAAAGGTGTGTACGCATATATGACTTTGATATCTTTGGGATCAGTATTCTGCTAGAAATTCCGGACTTTCTCTTTATGTTTACGTCCCAACGAAACCATCTTTCTTCTACATGGTGATTGGGTAAGTGAAATGTAGAGTAGTACAGAAAGAATAGGAAAATATGAATAATATTTTAGTGATTGAAAATCCCCTTTTTAATCTATGTCTACTTTTCAGCTTATGGTTGAGGAGATTAAAGTCGGTGCCTGTCTAAGGATTACCAAGCGCAGGGGTTTGGAGCATTGGCCCACTCCAACGAAACATGCATAGTACATGCTGGTTCAAGTACTTGGAGTATTTGCTCTTATCTCTTAGTTTCCTTAGCCAGTTAGTACAAAATGACTATTATCATGATCATAGACATGTAGTGAAGTTAAGCCAACGTAAGTGTGGTCAATAAAAAAATCAGATCTTTTTTTCCCTCTTTGTTATCATTTTTGTCATTATTTGGTTGATTTTACTGCTGATCACATCTGTTTTGGGCTCTAAGATGTATTGCAACTGTGTTTATAATCTATTACGGTACACCTAATATTATTCTCATTGTTAAGTCATTATTATTTGGAATGCAGAGTTTTCCTTAATGCTATTTATTTTCTTGATAGTGGCAGAAGAGATACATGGATATAACCACCACCACCAGCCACGTTTGTATCACCAGGTACCACTTGAATATGAATTGATTTGATATTGCTTTCAGACACAAAATAAATAGCTACAAAAAACAAATATGTTACAACGAAACCTTTTAGAATTTCAAAGTTTTCCCTTTAAAATACTGATGATGTTCCATAAGACATTGGTAAAGCAAAAAAAACTATCACTATATTCAGAACTTTTAATCACATATAACTATTTATATTTCTAACTGATTTGGATTTATTAGTGTTTCCGTTGCCAATACATTGATCAATTTCTTAATTCTTACGTATGTATTCTCTGTTGCAGTTTTTTTTCACAATTTGAGATTTTATTTGTTGGAATAGATTCAACTTGAGCTTATGTTTTGCAGATTACTCGCACGATATACTTATGGCCTTAAGAGGCAGCATTCTGTTTCCACCAAGATGAGAGTCGCACATTGGCAGTAGAGAGAGACCAGGAAGAGTTATACATTGGCAGTAGAGAGGAATAAGAAAACGAGCTGGTGGTTGCGACAAGAGATTGCCATGTTGTACATGAAGTCTATTTTCATGAAATATGGCAATAATAAGAGCGGTTGTCCATTGGATTTGGGATATTGGAAGTGGGTCGTTCCACCGGTTTTTTTCTGTAGACATTTGAAGCTTCAAATTTGCCGAAGAGCTCTTGATTCTTTTGCCACCTAATCTATGCTACGTACGACCTTCCTCTTTTAAGTTTGTAATATAAGGTTTGACAAAAAATAGTTTGTAATATAAAAGTTGTAACAAGCACCAGCCATAAGCCTAACTTTTTCTATAGGAAAAGATATTTTATATTTTCACTCTTCCTATATTGTGTGGTATGGTGGACAAGAAAGAGATTATTTCATTAAGTTTACTATATATAACTGAGTGAGATTTAGAAGATAATTACTTTACTGGTTCTTTAATTTTTAATAGATTTTATAGCACCTAACTTGAAGATCTGTGTGAAAGGGAGCATCAAGAGTAGAAATCCAGCTTCGACCACAAAATAGTAGAAATTCAGATTTTCAAATGCTATTAAAATTTGTTAAAGATCAATCACATAGAGCAAAAGAGAATTTAATATTTTGTTTACAAATTTTCGACAGTTTATGTATTTTATTAATACTTTTACTAGAAGATAGTGTTACTGGCAACACATGAATCGTTAGTTCTTATTAGCTGTGTGATATGTTTAAAATAACCCCTTGATATTTGACACATGTCATTTTCATAATCACTTTGACTAAAAAAGATATCATGGTATACTATAATTGATGACATGACTTATGGATAAATATGACATGGTAATTACATTTAATATTTTTTTAAAATATAAAAATAATTAATACAACATCATTAAAATAAATCTATTCAATATGATACTAAATAATATAATAATAAAAATGTAAAATATATTAATTTTTTTAAATATTATTTAATTCTATTTTATAATCATATAATTTTTAATATTAAACAAAATATTCAAAATTTTAAAATTTCCTACATTTTTCAAAAAATTAAAAACTTTTAACCGTAGCATCGTTTGTTTCCTTTTGATATCTACAAATTTTAAAAATTCTGTTTATTTTTATTTTTAATAATTTTTAAAAAAAAGTATTTCAATTTTTTTATATATATATATATATATATATATTCTTATGTAATTTAAGATAAATCAAAATGTTTATTTTAACTTAATTTTATGTTTAACTAAAGTAAAATTTATTTTAAAATATCAGTATAAAAATAATAAAATCAAAAATACTAACATAATTTTATTTTTAAACAGAATTTAAATTAATTTTTTTATTGCTGCACGTTGTGCAGGAAAACACCTAGTTAAATTGATAACAAGAGAGTATAAATAATGATTGTTTGTGTTTAAGCCAAAAGTGTAATTCTAATAGTGTAGTTTGTGGTTCTAATATAAAATATATATTTGGACTTCTATTTATAACAGAAATACAGTACCAAAGAATTTTGGGGACAAGATAATATGCAGAAACAATACAAATGGGTATTTTCTTATTATTGTGGTTTTGTATTTTTTGTTAGCTAACTAATACATAATTTAAGTTTTCAAAAAAATCTCTAAAAAGTGAGCAAGGATATTGGAGAATGTTGCAAAGATTCACTTTGGTAAACAAAAAGTTAGTATGGTGAACCTATACATTCATTCCCTACATACTAACAAATAAAAAACTACCACGTATTACATCTTGTTTATGAAAAAACAGAATAATATTAATTGTAGAAAAAAAAGTTTGACATTACAAGATTCTAAACCCTAAACTCGAATTCTAAACACTAAACCCTAAATTTTACTATTAACTTTAAACCTATAACTCAAACTCTAAAGATTAAACTCTAAACCTTAGAATTAATCTTAAACCCTAGGGTTAACCCTAAACCTAGAGTTAACCATACATTCTAGGGTTAACTCTAAGCTCTAGAGTTAACCCTAAATTTAGGATTAACCCTAAATCTTAGGAATTAAAGTTTAGATTTTTGATGCCAGTGTTTAGGGTTTAGGAACAATCCTAAGGTTTATGATTAACATTAGAATATAAAATTTAGGGTTTAGTGTTTAGAGTTTGAGCCAAGATTTAGTGTTAACTCTAGAGTTTAGGATTCAATGTTTAAAATTTGATTTATAAGGTTTAAAGTTTACCAATTTTTTACGATTTCAATTTTTCTTTTGGCAAATAATAATATTTTTTGTTTTTATCTTTTTCATAAATGAGATATGACATATGACAGCTTTTTATTGGTTAGTATTTAGAAAGTGAACCTATAGATTTATATTGGTTATTCTTGGGGTTAAACCCAAGAATAACTCGTAAACAAATAAACATAGTTTATATTCACCTTAACTTTGACTAATGATATTAATGCATTTTTTAATGATTAACTATAAATTAAAATATGAATAGTTGAATATGTATTGAAAAAAAGGTAAAAACAAATAAATGCAAACAATTATTTTTAATATACATCTAAATTCTATTAAAACTGAAGTACATTTGGAAAATAACCCTTACTTCATGCTTAACATTACAAAATCTGTTACTAGCTTTAATTATCACTAGATTTTGACCCGCACGTCCGTGCGGGTAATGTACCAATTCAATATTTTTTTCTATTTCATTCATATATTAATTCCAAATTAATATAATATATAGATTATACTTATAAAATCTCTAAAAATAACATAAAATTTGCTTCTATAATAAAATCTTATTTATTTTTTATTTATAATAATATTATATTACTAAATTAATGAATGAATTCATATAAAAATCTTAGTAAGATCTTGTTAGATTTTTTTAACAAGAGATTTTATTATAACTGTTTATTATTAATATTCTAATAATTATTAAAAATATTTGATTTTTTATTGTTTAATAGATTAATGTAAATAAAAATTGTACTTCTTTTTTAATAGAAAGATTTAACAAAATTCCAAAATCAGCTTAATTCAATTGACATAGCCAAAATTCACGTGTTTTTTTCCTCTGTTCAAATTAGATTGCCATGTATGTCAAACCTATAACATAGAAACCAATAACATTAACATCTATGATAAACCAAGTCTTTAAAACTGAAGACACATGCTTAAGATTATCCATAGTTAAAAATATAAGATCATCACTATCAAAGTATTCTTTATCATGAATATATTGTTTTCATGTATGCCAATAAATACATAAAATAAATAACATACAAACAATAAAGAAATAATAAATGAATAGACATAGAAATCTAAATAATCAAAATATATAATCCGCGCAAAGCGCGATCGTTAATATAAAAAGAATAAAATGTAATCCAATACAAATGATTTGGAAGGATTTATATTTTCATGTTTTAATCAAATATTTTCCTAATTAATTCTGGAGTTGGATGCAAGGAGTAACGAATAAGAGCTACAAGCAAGAGAAGTTCTGAAAAGGAGGAGTTGAGTGATTTCGGCAAGGAGCTCAAAGAAACTCCTTTGTCATTGAGTAGCTTATCCATCTCTCAAATGATCTTTATCAAATCTAGTTTTCTTCAAATTGGCAATGGCTACTGAAAATCACAGAAGAGAAAAAAAAGACAGTTGCTGCTGAAAAAAAAGCTTAAGGATTTTTAAAGCTTGACAAAGTGAAAGAGAGATGATGGTTGCCAAGCATGATCATATGAAGATATTTCATTCCATGTAACTACAATTATGAAGATATTTCATTCCATGTAACTCCTAATAACTCTTCCCATCATGAATATTCATGAAATGCTATGAAATTATCATTTCAAACATACTGATCTCGTGGATGAGTTAGCTGCAAAGACAAGCGAATTAATTTGCAGCAAAACTAATTTATGTCACCTAAGAGACAAGCATGCATGACTCTCCTAAGTAGATTCTAACTGAAAATAATATCAGATTTCATTTGTTTATGATGTTTCTCAAGGTCTTCTTTTAGTACATCTTTTGGAACAAGTGAAGGATGGGAGGTGACAGAGATTTGTATAGCTTCAATCTCAGGTGTCTTCAAGCGCCAACAAGGGTACGGTGATGAACAAGTGTAGACGAGATAACTGTAGTTGTAAATACTAATTGCAATAAAGAAGTAATACTAACTCTCTGGGAATATGGTGCTAATGTCATCTCCTGAACATGCCATTGAAGACAACTGCGTCCACACGGGCATTCTCAGAAATCTGTAGTGACGACAAAGCTTGAGCAGCAATCAAATCAGACGATATTCCAATGTTATTGTTATCCCATCCCCTTGCAAAAGGCTCATCTGAGACTGACCAATGACAGTCTCTTGCTCTGCTTCTGTGAACCGCAGGGTGAGCAGTATAATCCCATGGCTTGAAACCCGTTTCTTGGTTTAGCATGGTTTGATACGAGTCATCAGAGTCCTCCCCAAGTAAAACAGGCAGAGCAACAGACTCTGAAATAGCAGCACCTTCCTCATCCAATCTCCTTTGTTCCTCTAGTTTTTCAAGCTTCTTCTTCTCTAGCTCAGCCTTGATGGCTGCAGAATTAGCAATGGCTTTCTCTAGACGAATCTTTTTCTTCTCCGCTTGTTTGATACGCTCCAGCTCGTCTTTCTCCTGCTTCTTCTTCTTGGCCCAGCTTTCTTCATCTGCTTCTTGCACTCCTTCTTTCCTCCTTTGCTTCTTCTTCTCCAGCTCAGCCATGATCGCTAGAGAATTAGCAATGGCTTTCTCTATACGAATATTTTTCTTCTCCGCTTGTTTGATTCTATCCACTTCATCTTTCCCTTGCTTCTTATTCCCTTTTCCAACAATCGGCTGAGCTTGTTTACGCAGTGAGCTACTGTTATCATCCATGACTACTAAAAAAAACGACTCTTCAACCTCTCCGTTCGGACAACTTCAACGAATAAAAAACCAAAACTTGAACAATCCTAGAAACAAAAAACGTGAACTTGCTTCTTCTTTGCTTCTGAACCAAACTCAATGAGTTCTACACTACATCCACTCAGGCACGTAGGAGTACCTCATTTTACGAACGATACAATCCCATTTTCTACAAAAGGAGAAGAATTTTATTAATTTGAGTATGCAAAGTAAACCCTAATTTCAACACATCTGATTCCTTAACCTAAATTGACCTATCAAGCAAGATAACGACCTAAAAATACTCTCTCGAACCAACAGTATAACCCTAATTATGAACTGCACAAACCCTTCTAACTATGTAGCAAGAGTTAGTCAATCACATGAACCCCAATTGTCAGATCTGTTCATCAAAATTTAAAAAACTTGATTCAATCAAAGTGCTTATGGCAATAAGAATCCCACAGTTGTAATTTTTATCCAATCAAAGGATAACAATACCGACTCCAAATCGAATTCATCTATGAAAAAGTTGGAGATTAAACCTAAGCAAAAATAAAAATATAAGAGAGAATCGGATCCTAACCTGGGTAATATGGCATAGAATCAGAATCACTCAAAGATCTCCAGAGATTTATCGGATGATAACGAGAGAGAAGACCAAACGTGGACGCAAAGCTTCTTGTTTCGATCCAGAGAGAGAAGAAGAAACGAAACACGGATTCTAGAGAGAGAGGATTTTCGGCTTTTCGCGCAACGAACGCATTGAAATAGGAGACGGAGTACAAGAGACTGGAGCCCATATAGTATTGTATCCAATATAAGTACGACACGTGGTGGAGTGTGAGGCAGTTGTAGAAGCATGCTACTTTTTTGTGAAGTGGAAGTTTTCTATTGGAAGTTTCGGACTTGTGCAGTGCTAACCCCCTCTAACATGACAAAAAATAAAAGTGAGAAATAAAGAAAAAAATACACATAAAAGTTTCACTTAAAATTCTTAAGTATATGTTCGAAAGAATATAATGAAATCGGATTCAATACCAGCATTGAAATACACAACTTACATGGGTTTGAAAACCGTCTATGACAATGTTAGGCTCGTTGGAGAGAATGTGATGTTTGTTCCTCCATAAAATTTCTTTGGTGAAAGAGAGGTAGAACATGAACTCCAGTTTTAGAATACTCAACAGGAAAAGCAAAGAATGGCACTTTCAAACTAACAAAGAGACTTATCGTGACAATTTTAAATCCAAAGGTGAAATGAACCAAAGAAGGAGGTGGACATGTAGGGGGAGTACCGGTGAAGCTAGAAATATATAGCCTTTGTGGGAGCATTCACGATGGTGGAGGCTATGATGTACAAAGCAAACTCCATGAAAATGCCTTGGTCAGAGAGAATTGAGTCATTAACTGTGATTCCAAAGTACACGTCGAAAAATCTCAAAACATATTCTATCTGAAGTAACAAGTAGATTCATCATGACAATTATAGACTTATTGGACCTGATGCACAGCAAAAGAGAAGATATGTATAGTGAGAATGGTGGGGTGATCTGCAAAGAACACATCATGGATGCAAGGGTCTGAGACGGAGAGATGATGTCAACAATATTCAACGAGGGAACGGATGTTGAGGCTAGGCTGAGACTTTGGACTCCAACATTAACGTATCAGAGCCAGTAACTCTTAATGCAAACAAAATTGTGATGATGGTCGATTGAATATGTATCTTGAGAACTAAAAATGAGTAGTTGCTCAATGGGAGCTCAAATGGGCTCACCAAGCCCACCAAAACAAATTAATGCCCATCTTTAGACATCATATCTTTCTGACTGATCCCGTTGGCTAAGATTTGTGGCTGTGAGGAGAGAACATGGTGCACTAGATAAGAGGAAGAGATTGTTTAACACTTTGTTCTAGTGATTAAGAATGGAAGCACGACAGAGGGGGCAATTGAGACAAACGTATTCTTGATAAAGAAAAGAGGCTATCAAAGAGAGCATAGATTCGTAGGGGAGAGTGAATCATAGATTCGGTTGGTGACACTACACATGGCGGAGATGACGTTTGATCTGTCTGTTGAGAGATGGAAGGAGACACATGAGCATCTTCCAGAATATATAAGTTTTGAAGAAAGTTACCATTCCCAATCGTGGACTGCAGAGTATGCTCCTAGAGAAGAAAATGATTATCAAGAAAATATAGCAGGAATTGGAAGAGAAAATGACATAAATAATTGTTTCGAGTAAAAGCACTGATATTGATCAAGTTAAACTTGAACTTAGGAACATATATAGCCATTTGAAGGGTTAGTGATATCTTACATATTTGCATAGTTTTGATCATCTCTTTTGATGCAATTTAAGCATATATGATATCATTTAGGCATATTTAGGTTGCATTCCATTACATTTGTCTATATCAGGTGTTGGAGATGCTTATTGGTGAGTTTGGAGGCAATTGAGGCTAAGGAAGTGAAGTTTGGAGCAAAAGAGGGGTGTAGCGACCAGGAGTGGTCGCTACAGACCCACAGGAGAAATGCGGATGCCGTAGCGACCAGGCGTGGTCGCTACAGACCCACAGGAGAAATGCGGATGCCGTAGCGACCAGGCGTAGCGAACAGGCGTGGTCGCTACAAATCCTGAGGAGCTAAAATATTCTAAGTGTTATAGCAACCAGGTGTAGCGACCTATGCTGGTCGGTACATGCAAAAATACCCAAATTTTTATGGGTCAACCCGGGTTTGATGGGTTGATCCGACTCATTTTTTTGGACTCCTATATATAGTTTTAGACCCTAAAACCCTAGGGGATCTCTTTTTTCTCAAAACTTTGTCTAAACTTGTAAAAGCTTGAACCTTTTGATCATCGGAAGGAAGTACTTCTTTTTTATTGTGTTTTTCTTGCTCATTAATATGATTTGCCTTGAATCTCATATGGTTTAAAGTTTCTCATGGAAAGTATTGAGTAGTGAACTTGTGATTCATGGGTTAAGTAGATTAGGATGATTAAGTGGATATTTAGAATGTCTCTTCTTGATTAACATTGTTCTATGCTTACTAAGTGTTCTTAATGCTAGATTAGACTTGATCACTCTCATCTAGATCTTAAGCTATTTTAAGCTCGAAAGGTGTTTGTTAAAATGCTTGAATGAACTTAGCATTGCTCTAGCTTGAATAACCAAAGACATTTGATGTTAGGATTGCTAGATGGTTAGTAGACTTAATCATAATGCTTGTTTGATAGTATTAAGCCAAAGACATTTGATGTTTAGTACTTGATTACAAAGGGATTTCTATCATGGAAGTGAATTAGTCTATTTTATGAGTTCTACACCTATAGACTTGTTGGATATTTTGAACATCCTAGATTGAACTTTTATCACCTTATATCGATTATTTTTGCCCATGGATCTATCCTTAATAATTGATTAAAAGATTAGTTCTTGCACTTATTTCTTGATTGGATTTGAGAGCACTTTGTTTATATTTCTAAGATCTTAGTTTGTTACCAATCATCCATCTTTTTATTTGCTTAGATTAAGAAAGTTTGTGTATTCTTAGTGTTACAGATCATTAGTTCCTTGTGGATTCGATCCTAAAGTGCTGCATCGATATACCATTCGATTGTGGTAGCGTGCACATTAGGTTAATTGGCTTGTTGTAAACGCAGTAATCAATTTGGCACCGTTACCGGGGAACTAAGTAGATTTATCATTAGGATTTCAAACTTTCTTGAGATTAAGCTTTCTTTTCTTATGCTTTGTTTTGCTTTGTATAGTTATTAACCTTTTATTCTAGCTTTTGTTCTTTGTAGTAATGGCTGCAAGCTACTTTGATTAGCCACAAGAAGAAGAAGACACATTTGAAGACCAAATTGAAGATGATGAGCCATATGTGGAGTCACCCTTTGATGAAAGTGTACTCACACCAGAACAGAGTGTTAAGGTAGATGAGCTTTGCAAAGAGAACCCAATGTTGACAAGGAGTAACATGGCAGTGATGCTAAGGTTGAATCTTATGCAACACTGGGAACACTAGAAGGAAGAGAGCTCACAAGTACTGAGATAAGGATTTCTCATCAGCTCAAAGAGGTATTTTATTGGGTTCCACCAACCCAACTAGAAGGTATAAGCGATTCTACTTTTGAACTTCATTCTTTTGAGGATAGTTGTTTGCCTTGTGCTGAAGACATTGCCTCTAATTTGAATTCTCATGTGCTCATCAACGAGTGTCTTGATCTGATATGTGAAACTAGAAAACTATATGACTTGAGAGTAGAAAAGATTGCTAGAGATCATCTTGAAGTTTGTTTTGACAAAAATTATCTTTGTGCATCAATTGATCTCGAAACTGAATTGTTTATGTTTGATGAACCTAGACCTCTTCTTGAACTAACTGATTTAGGGGATGAACTTGATGTGGATAAAATTTTGCTTGAGCTAGAAAACCCCCTTGTCAAAAACGATGATGAGAATAAGAACATTGTGTTTTATTTGATTGATGGAGATAGAGTTGACTACTTTGTTAAAACATCGTTTGAGCCTGTAGTTGACTTTGTGTTTTCACCAAATGCATTTGATTCTCATTACCATCTGAACCTCAAGGAGCGTTTCATAATTTATGCTACATCTATAGTGAAGCTCTTTGATGAAAAATCTGTCTATTTTCTATGGACAGTAGTGTGCTTCTTTGCACACTTTGGTTTTTGTTCTTGTAGGAGACGGATCAAAGGTGCATTGGCTCAACCTTTCGATTCTTATGATTAACAAGCACACCAAGTCAAGCTAGAGACTTAAAACAAGCGCGCTTGGGAGACATTCCCATGTTTATCCTTTGTATATATATATATTTTTTTATCTTTTATCTTGTTTTAGTGTATTTGAATAAATTTAGGGACAAGTTTGGGGGACTTCTGAATCTTTCCAACAGGTCATGCCAAAATTTGCCAAGGTCAAAACAATCTTTCCCTCTTCATTCCCTCTTCTCATCAAGCCAACTAGTAAGTGCATCTCCACCCTTGTAAGTACTTAGTTCTTTCACCTTTTATTTGTCCTTTGATCTCTCTTTCAAATTTACTCTCACACAAGAGATTGTGTGAAATAAGTTCGGGGGAGAGTCTACTATCTCACATTGTATTTTATTTTTTTTACTTTTCATGAGTCTCATGCATTGCATTGTACATAATTATTTGCACAAAAAAAACCCAAAAAAAAATAAAAAAAAATGAAAGCAAGAAAAAGAAGCATCTAGTTGCATCTTTTGCATTTTTAAGATTGAGTCTAGAAGCGTATAAATTGCATTCATTCTGCATAGGGAGCAAAGATGTTATTGCCTCGTAAAGAACACATGTCTAGAACTCAACATGACACCCTAGTTAAACATAGCAAGTAGCTTACGCATACCTTGAAAGACTTGCAAGCTTCGAGCCTTGAAAACTCTTCTTGAAACTGGTTGTTTGTTGTGATTGACATTGTTCTTGAAACCAACTTCAAAATGAACTAGGGCTTAATGAACTTAATCTACCCTGCTTATGGACTCTTGTATACTTGGTCATGGATCTCATGCACATTTGGATTGATCTCTATCTATTATACCACTCTCTGAAAACCCAAATTTCACCTCCCTACCCTTTAGCCCTTACCATTCTTTGAGACCGTAATTGAATTTGCTTGAGTGAGGCCTTTTATTGATAGTTTTTCATGTGTAAAATCTTAAGAGTATTGGGAGCAACATTGGCTTGTTTCATCTTTGGTTAGCTATATGACCTCTTTTGAGCTAGCATTTAGGAATGGGAAGTGTTTTGGTGTTTATAAGCTTTGCTTTTGAGTTTCGAGGTGTGAGATAAGTGAAAAGAATGAGCTAAAAGAAACAATAAAAAGAAGATAACCACTAGGGATCAAAGAAAAAGAAAATAAAAACTCTAGATACCTTAAGCAAAACCCCAAAGAAAAAAAAGAGAAGATACAATAAAAGGTTGAAAAAAAAGAAAAAAAAGAGAGAGAGAGAATATCCCTAGTTGGTTAAAGTAGAAGAAAGAGAGAGAGTTCATTTGGTGAGTGAGAAAAAGGAGAGTTTGAAAGTGTTTAGAAAGGGGTAGAATGATGAGAACAAACCATTGTATGCATGAGATGCTCATTTTCTTAGATAAATTTTGCATAATGTTCAAGCTCCTTTTCTTGACTGAAAGTCACCAAAGAATTTGAACCCTTCTTCTATCATAATTAAACCGTTTTCACTTACCAAGTCAAGTGATCGAGATCAAGTTTCCATTAGCAGGGATTCACTTTGTTAATCTGTCAATGAATGTGAGAGTTGGTATAAAGACTTGTTGGTTAATGAGCATTGCATCTATTGTAGAGGCATGAGAGTCTTTTTAGGCCTTGAGAAGGTAGAGTATATACTAAGAGAGCATGCTCATGCTATTTGCTATGTTTACCTAGGATGTAATGTTGAAGGCTAGGAAGTGTATCTTTTGGTTCTGAGCTCCCATCTTCAAACCTCTCTCTCTTGCTTGTTTTTGAAAGTTCACTTGAGGACAAGTAAATAACAAGTTTGGGGGAGTTTGATATCTTACATATTTGCATGGTTTTGGTCATCTCTTTTGATGCATTTTAAGCATATAGGATATTATTTAGGCATATTTAGGTTGCATTCCATTACATTTGTATATGTCAGGTGTTGACGATGCTTATTGGTGAGTTTGGAGGCAATTGAGGCTAAGGAAGTGAAGTTTGGAGCAAAAGAGGGGTGTAGCGACCAGGCGTAGCGACCAGGAGTGGTCGCTACAGACCCACAGGAGAAATGCGGATGCCGTAGCGACCAGGCGTGGTCGCTACAGACCCACAGGAGAAATGTAGATGCCGTAGCGACTAGGCGTAGCGACCAGGCGTGGTCGCTACAAATCCTCAGGAGCTGAAATATTCTAAGTGTCATAGCGACCAGGCGTAGTGACCTCAGCTGGTCGCTACAGGCAAAAATACCCAAATTTTTATGGGTCAACCCAGGTTTGTTGGGTTGATCCGACTCGTTTTTTAGACTCTTATATATAGTTTTAGAACCTAAAATCCTAGGGGGATCTCTTTTTCTCTCAAAACTTTGTCTAAACTTGTAAAATTTTGAAATTTTTGATCATTGGAAGGAATTACTTCTTTTTTATTGTGTTTTTCTTGCTCATTAACATGATTTGCCTTGAATCTCATATGGGTTTAAAGTTTCTCATGGAAAGTATTGAGTAGTGAACTTGTGATTCATGGGTTAAGTAGATTAGGGTGATTAAGTGGATATTTAGAATGTCTCTTGCTTGATTAACATTGTTCTATGCTTACTAAGTGTTCTTAATGCTAGATTAGACTTGATCACTCTCATCTAGATCTTAAGCTATTTTAAGCCTGAAATGTGTTTGTTAAAATGCTTGAATGAACTTAGTATTGCTCTAGCTTGAATAAACAAAGACATTTGATGTTAGGATTGCTAGATGGTTAGTAGACTTAATCATAATGCTTGTTTGATAGTATTAAGCGAAAGACATTTGATGTGTAGTACTTGATTACAAAGGGATTTCTATCATGAAAGTGAATTAGTCTATTTTATGAGTTCTAGACCTATAGAATTGTTGGTTATTTTGTTTGAACATCCTAGATTGAACTTTGATCACCTTATATCGATTATCTTTGCCCATGGATCTTTCCTTAATAATTGATTAAAAGATTAGTTCTTACACTTATTTCTTGATTGGATATGAGATCACCTTGTTTATATTTCTAGGATCTTAGTTTGTTACCAATCATCTACTTTTTATTTGCTTAGATTAAAAAAGTTTGTGTATTCTTAGTGTTACAGATCATTAGTTTCTTGTGGATTCGATCCTAAACTGCTGCATCGATATACCATTCGATTGTGGTAGCATGCACATTAGGTTAATTGGCCTGTGATAAAACACAGTAATCAATTTGGCGCCGTTGCCGGGGATCTGAAATATTAGATTCGCTTAATCAATTTGGTCCTCAAAAGAATGAAGTTCAAAAGTAGAATCGATTATACCTTCTAGTTGGGTTGGTGGAACCCAATAAAATACCTCTTTGAGCTGATGAGCAATCCTTATCTCAGTACCTGTGAGTTGTCTTCCTTCTAGTGTTCCCATGTGTTCCATAAGATTCAACCTTAGCATCACTACCATGTCACTCCTTGTCAACATTGGTGTAACGCCCCGACCGCCCACGGCTAATGGGCCACCCACGCCCGCTCTCTCGGCCCGTGGGCCCCATCCCAATCCAGCGGTCGGTGCGTATATTTTTCCAAGGCCCGAAATCATTGTTTACTGACCCTGCAATCACCACCCGACCTTTCCCCGTGCTTTGGCCTCACACGCACGGTATCGCGAATCACTTCCCGATAGGTCACCCATCCTTTCACTACTCCAGCATAAGCACGCTTAACCCTGGAGTTCTAAGCGGATGTGTGACGGAAAAGGTAAGTCAACTTTGGTGACATAGGTAGCCAAATCAATTCTCTTAATCCTTTTCCACATATCACAACTCGGGATGTTACAATTCACCCCCTCTCAAAGAACGCAACGCCCTCGTTGCGCCCCTGACAGGTCTCAAGACGCCTCTCAGGTCAGAACTGAGATGGCTAACCAGCTCTGATACCACTTGTAACGCCCCGACCGCCCACGGCTAATGGGCCACCCACGCCCGCTCTCTCGGCCCGTGGGCCCCATCCCAATCCAGCGGTCGGTGCGTATATTTTTCCAAGGCCCGAAATCATTGTTTACTGACCCTGCAATCACCACCCGACCTTTCCCCGTGCTTTGGCCTCACACGCACGGTATCGCGAATCACTTCCCGATAGGTCACCCATCCTTTCACTACTCCAGCATAAGCACGCTTAACCCTGGAGTTCTAAACGGATGTGTGACGGAAAAGGTAAGTCAACTTTGGTGACATAGGTAGCCAAATCAATTCTCTTAATCCTTTTCCACATATCACAACTCGGGATGTTACAATTGGGTTCTCTTTGCAAAGCTCATCTACCTTAACACTCTGTTCTGGTGTGAGTACACTTTCATCAAAGGGTGACTCCACATATGGCTCATCATCTTCCATGTGATCTTCAAATGTGTCTTCCTTTTTTTGTGGCCAATCAAAGTAGCTTGCAGCTATTACTGCAAAGAACAAAAGCTAGAATAAAAGGTTAATAACTATACAAAGCAAAACAAAGCATAAGAAAAGAAAGCTTTATATCAAGAAAGTTTGAAATCCTAATGATAAATCTACTTAGTTCCCCGGCAACGGCGCCAAATTGATTATTGCGTTTTACCACAGGCCAATTAACCTAATGTGCACGCTACCACAATCGAATGGTATATCGATGCAGCACTTTAGGATCGAATCCACAAGGAACTAATGATCTATAACAATAAGAATACACAAACTTAGGTATAAGCGATTCCTAGTTAGTCGATGCAGCACTTTAGGTATAAGCGATTCCTAGTTAGTTCATCAAAAAGAGAAATTGTTCCGGATTTAGTGACAAGGATTTGGGTGCCATCAGGAAGAGTAACAGAAGTGTTACTTATAGAGTATGAACAAAAAAAACTCAAATCACAACACACATGAGAACCAACCCCTATGTCTATAATGGATGTGAGGCTATTCTAAATTCCCGCAGAAGAAATTAGATGGGTTATGTGATAGGTACCTGATGAAGATGATGTATGAGGGATGAAATGTTGTTGGGGTTTTGATGTTGAAGTTGTTCCATCTGAAAGTTTAATGGTGCTTTGTGAAACCTGAGAAATGTTGCTAATAACATCTTGAGGCTTTTTCAAAGCACTTAGAAATAACTGGATTTGCTCTGATGTGACAATTTCCAAGTGTACACCTTGTTGGTCATGCATAAAAATATATTACCAGATTCTTGTACAGTAAGACTAGCCACATTCTCCTTTCTCAGTGGCTATGATTGTTGAGACTTCCCTTGTGCATTATATCCTTGAGAAGATTGCTTACTGTAACCAGTGGTTTTGTATCCAGTAGGATATCCATGAAGTTTTTATAGCAGCAGTTTACTGTATGACCAGCCATGCCACAATGAGAGCACATAGGTCTTCCTTTCTGTTTATAAGAAGGAGTGTATGCAGCAACTACTTGATCAGAAGATGTAACTGTTGGCGAGGCTTGAAAATTTACAGAGCTAGTTGCCATTTGCTTCCTCGACCGCTGTCTTTCTTCTTAGATATCAAGTTGAATACCTTAGAGATAGATGTTTTTGGTTCCATCATCATTTTTTTTCCTTTGGTAGTTGTGCATGTAACATTTAACCCCATTAGAAACTTCAGAACATGATCTTGCTCATCCTTATCAACAAGTTTCTCCAGATTTATACAATCAATCTTTCCACAACAACATAAATGCAGACTTTCATGTTTCTTAAGTTCTTCCCAAAATTGCTTAAGACGCGCATAATATTCACTTACACTATGTGTTCCTTGAATTCTAGAGTAAATTTGTTACTTAATCTCAACAGTTCTTGGTGCATCACTCTGCTTGAATCGATCATGAATGTCTAACCACATTTTCCTAGTTGTATCAATATACATGATACTTTTCACAATCTGTTTATCTACATCACTCACTATCCATGTACAAACGATGTTGTTACATCTAGTCCATGAACCAAAATCAGGATGTGATTCATCTACTTCAAGATAAGTTACATCAACAAACACCATGTTATTCCTAGCTCTTAATGTCATCATCATATATCTACGCCATGTATTGAAGTTTCCTAGACCAGTAAGTTTATCAAAAACAAGAGTAATACAAGCATGATAAGCACTGTGCAAATATAGAGGATTGGAGTTCAGATCTTGAAGTGAAGCCATCGGATTAGGTCGATTTTGAGGTTGTGTAGAGACCAAAGTCGGATTCAAGGTGACAACATTTGCGTACAACGTCGGCATAGCTCAGCGAAGTGACATATTGAAAGAGAATAGTGATTACTGATTGAATTGAGGAAGATGAAGCTTTAAATCAAGAGATTTGAATACATGCCAAATCCCAGAGTAAAATGATACAATCCAAGCTCGTCGTAAATGGAGAAACTCGAATCAGACTCTGAAGCAGTATGATGAAGCGGAAGAGAAGAGCAATTGCTCTGATACTATGTTAGATTCCATGGATGGTGAGCTTTGAGCTCATAGAGAAAGAGATGATGAGAGTAAAGTTTGTTATCATTCTTGTGTTCATTGTTGTGTTACAATCAATTACAAACTATTTATACTCCATACCGATCCTGTTTAATGTCTACATAACCACATTATACATCAGTTTATTAATTCCAATAAGCAATTAACTCCCAAATGATTAAACTAAAGGATACTAAAAGAGATAAGCAAAACCCAACTAAGAAGGTCAGCAAAAGGAGAGGAGACCACGAGAAACACCAAATGTGAAATACCCTTAAATATCACGAAATCAAATCAAGTTTTTGTTGTAAATCAGTACACAACACTACAACAGAAATAAATTTCATTAAGATCACGAGCCACACTCCAAAAGGGTAATATAATAGATTCTCAACGCACATGTAGCTTCCTTAACTCACTCTTTTTTTTTTACTTGGTCTAGACCTAGGTTGCATCGAAGCTTCGTCGGATGTCCGCTTCGCATTTAAAACCAAATTAAACCAAACAATTCGGGTTGAATAAAATATAAACCAATTGGATTATGTAAAGAACACGTCTTGATTTGGTTCGGTATGGTTTAACTTTGCTTCGGTCGGTTTGCTTTAACTTTGCTTGGGTCGGTTCGCTTTAACTTCCTAGTGGTTTGGTAAAACGGGATGTGATTCTTTTTTACTCTCTCTGGAATCTGTTAATTTGTTTTAAGATGACATGCAAGACTTGTATTTCCGCCTCTCTACTTCTACAATGGAGGAGTCAAGGAGTTTCTAGCCAGAGCGAAGCAACATGTTTTTCTTGCTAGGTTTATGTTGTTTATTTTTGTAAAGCGCGCCATTATGTCTGTTGGGTTACTCTATCTGTCTGCTAGCTTAGGGATGTACACTGTATTGTTGCTTTCAGACAATTTCTTTGTTCTTGTTACTTACTCATCGGGTTAGACCTGATATGGAATTTTTTGGACGACCAAAATTTAACATTGTATGGAACTGGATGAGTCGTTACATCGTTATGACGAAAATAATAGTCGTACATAAGCTTAACTTTTATAGGCCAGCAGAAGATGCAAACGTGTTCATTGTGAATGATTTACAGAGTCCCTTGCAGGTAACTATAACAAAATCATCTCATGTTGTGTGGAGTGAGCATTTTTTGTTTATCTTATATGGGCTAATATATTTTATAGTAATATCCGACATAAAACTCTTTCGTCATTGGAGTTACCTAGTTCACTGCCTCTTGCAAGTGGACAATGTACATGCCCATTAGATGAAGTATATTCTAATGAAAATCAAGGGGGGAACAAGTGCAGGTGGCGACAACAGAGTTTCTAATTTTTCCCAGTATGGATTGAGGTAGGACAAGATCATGATCCTACTCGTGATCTTTCAATTCATCTTCTAGAGAAGTTTTCTTTGGTTACTAAGTTTGCTCGAGAAACAACAACTCAATTGTTTTCTGAAAACAATGGTTTTAGTTCCGTTGACAAGAAATGGAATAACCAACCTGTGCATAGTTATCCCCAAAAGCTGTCAAATATTGTTGACGAAAAACATGATCAAAACCCTCATAGTTATCCTGAAAAGGAGCATCTCAATGATGTAGAAATTTATATGACATTGATATACCTGCTGATCCCTTGGGGGTGAGGATATTTTTTATTTTTATGTTTTTGTTATAAGCATTAGCATGTTGGTAGAAATTACGTTCGTATATTGCGAATCTTCATTTGCGCCATGTTGCAGTATCTAGTTTTCTTTCGTGTTTTGGACAGATTATCATTTGTCTTAAATTATGGTAAAAGTCGTACTTATGAATTTGTTGTAGATCATACCGTATAAGTGTTCCTCCTTTTTCAGTTTAACAAGGCAGCCATCTAAAGAGGTAAGCACTTTCAAATTCTGCAAATTTCCGAAGTCCGGAGAGTTTAGGGAGAAAATTTTATGGGTGATGTGTTACATCTCTTACTAAATGGTAGAGAAGAAATAGTATATCTCCAAGCATTATGCTGAAGTTTAAAATATCGCCTAAGTACCCTGGTATAGAATATGTTTTGTTTCTTTGTTTGCCAAGTGTGTGTGTACGCATAAATTTCTATTTTCTTTCCATTCTGGATTCTCAGTTCACATCATTCTTGGACTCTGAAGGCGAGTTATTGAATCAAAAGCTCTTCGAGAGAGAGTTTTCTATGGAGGCATTGAGCATTATTTGCGAAAAGAGGTTAACTTTTATCTTGGGATATCATGCATATGACTCAACATATGCAGAGAGAGAGAATATGTTCGATCTGTCAAACAGCTGGAATATGCAACATTGAAACAGCAGTGGCAGGTTCGTTCATCATCTTTCAGGATCATATAGTTCCTAGGCAGGACAATGTGTGAGCTAGTTATATAAAACTGAGGCGTTCCTCGACTAGCTTAGTTCCCTCATGTTCAGTGCATTATTAACAAGTATTTATTCTTTTTAACAGAGCATCTCCCGCGAACAAGCAAAAAGGGTTCACAAAATATCGGAAGAGGAAGGGGCTGATAGATTAAGATGTGGTAAGAAGAGTTTGAGAATCTGTTATTCATCGAATTCTTATTGGGCTGAAGAGATCCCGCAGCAAGATAATGGGAGAACAGATGGATTTCGACTTTCTCTTACATATCATCAACGAGGTGTCTGGTCATATTGGCCTTGATTCGACAGTCATAGATGCTGAAGCACTTTGCATATGATGTGCTGGTGAAAACGGTGCTGCTAGTATCCCTCCAGGAACCCCTCCTTCTTTGCCTCTTGATGACGGTATCTTATATCCTATGGACGATGATGTTTTGTAAGTATTACAATTCTCCTTTTTTCTTCAGGACATGTTACGCACAGTTATTAATTCAACGGACATATGTTTTTTTGTTTTCTTCACTTGATAACTCTCTAGTCACAAAAATAGTTAGGGACATGTATGTATTGTACTGATTGCATTATTATAAGATAAGAATAGGATCCACAATGAATCAGGGCTTATTATACCCTTAATGATTAATTCTTGCTTAGACTATGTCCCTTAGTGTCAATTGTATAATATGAATCGCCAAGTCTATGCAAGAATTTATCCCTCAGACATAGTCTCAGGAAAGTCCTAAAAGCTAAAGCAATCTGTGAAGGTAAAAGATGGGTTAAACGAAAGAGTGTCTGATGGGTGCAGGGGAGATTGTATGCGGGCGAAGAAGTTGGTCTCCTCCATCCAGGTACTGGTAGTACCCTCTTCTCTGCCTCCTCCTCCATCATGGCTTCCTCTCACTTCTGTAGAGATAACTGGCTTGTCGACCCCTGGAGTGGCTTCAGCTGCGTTCTGTTTCCTTGAACTGGATTTCTTGTTCAAATGGGTATTCCAGTAGTTCTTGACTTCGTTGTCAGTCCTACCCGGAAGACGACCGGCTATCAACGACCATCTGGTGGTAGAAAAGAAGTAGTTAATCTTTGAGAAAGTGATGCTGAATGGTAAAAGAAGAGGAAGTACCGGTTGCCAAGAAGCTTATGCATGCGGATGATGAGGTCTTGTTCTTGAGGAGACATGCCTCCTCTTTTGATGTTTGGTCTTAGGTAGTTCTTCCATCTCAACCGACAGCTTTTGCCTCCTCTCTTCAATCCTGAAACACAAGAAAACATATTCCTATTGTTCTCAAAAACTCTGATTAGTAACTAAAACATATGTGGAAAGTTTGGGTTTGAACCTGATCTGCGAGATATGTCTGCCCAGTTTCCTTCTCCATGAGTCTCTATATAGCTTCTAAGTATCATGTCTTCTTCAGGTTTCCACAATCCTCTTTGCACATGAGACTTTCTTTCTCCTTCCCTTTTCTCCATCATTCTTCATTGGCCCTTGCAAGAGGCGTGCTTGCTATAAAATGCCCATTAAGTGCGCGAGTTTCCAGCTTTAACGCTAACATGTGGGGACTATCTATTAAAATTATTGAAGGGAGACTACTTTTTCAACAGTGAAGTTACTGTAAATTCTGCAAACTATAGCTGTAAAAGCATACTTCCTTTGTTTTTATCCTCAGTATTGTTACAAAGGCAAACATATTAACCAAAGCAGATCAGAGGTTTGAGATTGCCATCAACCTCGATACCTGCGCAACTCCATTTACAACTTAGCCTCTTTCTTCAATCACTCTAATATTTTATTCCTTCCTCTATACCAATACCATTCCACAGCCCCAATAGAAATCATTTCACATGTTCAAAAGTGTTTTATACAAGTGAGTTATTAACCCTTTTCTTCTAAGTTTGTTTCAATACACTTGCAAAGAAACGGAGTACCTCACACATAACTTGTGCGTTTACAGCTTATGCACTTCAGGAGTTCTTTGTCACACAAAAAGTAAATGACGTGCAGTTTCATTGTTTTGCTGAGAAATGGTTGTTCGGCCGTGCGTGCCCTAGACTAATGCATATTATTAGATAGCAAATCAACATCCATGTTATGAACCAATTGATGTGGATGCAATAACCAAAAGGATTGGACATAACCGGATCCGACCAGAAAGGAATCTCATCCGACCCGAAATGAATCTCACTCGGCCAAAAGGAATATACCATCGGCCAAGTGGATAAGGATCGACCAAGACTTTTCCTTTTCTATATGGGATTATGTTTTCCTTTTCCATGTTTATCTAGGAATGTTATATTACCATTTATCTATTCGATTGAGTTGAATAAGAATACAGACAAGTTCCCCCATTATTTCTTAACACGTTATCAGCACGATACGTCTCTAAAACCCTAAGCTAAAACTCGAAACCCATAAACCTAAAAGCAGTCGTTAAGAACCCTAACTCTAAAACCCATCGATTCAATCTCACCTAAAGCTTTCTACATCTAGTTCGATCTCTCTCTCTCTCTCTAAATCGGAAGAACCCTAATCACCCGATACACACCCAGCCGGCACACGCATCATCCGCGACAAAAGCTTACTCGCGTAAGACTCACCCGCGATACACACCAGCCAGAACTTACCCGCAATAGAGGTTTACTGCATCCGCGTACGTTCCAGACCATTCGCAAACGACGAACCAGCACCCGAACCAGAACCAACACCCGATAAGCATCAATCCACCAGCCGATACACAACCAGCTCGATCCAGCACTCGATACACACCAATTGACCAACCGATAAGGCTCAGGGATACACGACCGGTTCGTACACGACCCGCGATCAACTCAACTCACTCGGTGGTCCATTCCAACCCGATTGGAGGTTAAGGTAACTTGATCAAACCCTAATTTATAAATTGATCATAGAACTTTGCTAGGTTGCTGGATAGTTTAGGGAACTTCATCCTGATCATCTAGGGTACACATCCATTGCTTGAAATTCATTGATTGATTGAGTAGTCTGATTACAAATCACATAGAAACCTGGTGATAAGTCGTTAATCAATGAAACCCTAATTTTAAATTGAATTGAGATTGATAGGATTGTTTTAAACCCTAAACCTAATTCGATTTTCATAAACCCTAATTTTAAAATTGAATCGGATTGATTGCTTGATTGCTTGTTTGATTGATTGATCACCTAGAAACTAATTGCCAGGATTGATAAAAACAAAACTTCATGATTGTTTAAATTAAAACCGACCACATGGTCATAAAACATAAACCAACTAGGTTGCTAGATTGAATCGATCATATAGGTTGATAGATTGCATTGCACAATAATCATACTGGCCGTATGGCAATGCATAATCATAAAACCGATCATTGTTCATTGAATCATCATTGTCTTGATTGCAATTGAACTTAGAAACCCTAATGATAGGTTTATAAACTCTAAAATCTAAAATACATAATTATATGGTTTCAGATGTCGAACATCCATAACTTGGAATATGCGGCCCTTAATCTATCTGGAGATAATTATCTCCAATGGGCGCTTGACACCAAGATCATCTTGAAATCAAAAGGACTCGGTGAAAGTATTGTGGACGATAATGACGTCAGTGAAAAAGATAGATACCGAGCCATCCTTATTATAAGGCATCACTTGGCCGAGAGTCTCAAGGACCAGTACTTGACAGTCAAAAATCCTCTTGAACTCTGGACAGAGCTGAAAAGCAGATATGATCACCAAAGATCAGTGATCTTACCCAGAGCTCGTTATGATTGGACACACCTCAGAATCCAAGACTATAAGTCTGTGGATGAGTACAATTCCGCACTGTTCAAGATTGTTTCAAAATTGAAACTGTGTGGGGAAAAGATTACGGAAAAGGATATGCTTGAGAAAACCTTTTCCACATTCCACACAAGCAATGTGTTGCTCCAACAGCAGTATAGAGAAAAGGGCTTCACCACTTATGCTGATCTTATATCTTGTTTGCTTCTTGCAGAGCAAAACAATGAATTACTAATGTGGAACAGTGAAATGAGACCTCCAGGATCCACACCATTACCTGAGGCACATACGACTAATGCTGATAGTGAGGCGAACCACATCCATTCAAATTCACACGATCGAGGCCGCAGGTGGTCAGGACGTGGCTGCGGTCGAAGTAATTACGGCCGTGGTCGAGGCAGCCCTTATGGTCGAGATAGTGGCCGAGATAGAGTCCAGAACAACTCGTATGGTCGAGGAAATGGACGAGGCCGAGGGAATAATTTCAAACCCTCTCAGCCGACCAAGTCAGTATACCATAGGTGTGGAATGAGTAATCATTGGGCAAAGACATGCATGACTCCCAAACACTTATGTGATCTATATCAAGAAAACTTGAAGGGAAAGAATCTTGAGGCCCACATGATAGTCCAAGATGATGAAACCGATTTTGATCATGAGAAAGATGATTCATTAGATTATGAGACTTCTGATTGTCTCAAAGATGATAAAGATAATAAGGATGATAAATAAATTCGACATCTGTAATCTTTGATTGTTTTAAATAAAATTTTGTTTCGGTGTTTGACATTTCTATAAATCATTTCTATAAAGTCATTTCTAAATTTCATTTTCATGATTGTCATTTTTGTGCTTATTGATTGAATGTCTTATGAATGAAGTATCTAAACAAATGTCCTATTAACCTTGTTTTAGAAATGGTCAATAACAAGGATGTGTTCATAGTGGACAATGGATCGAGCCACACGATCCTAAAAGATAAAAGATACTTCATAAACTTAACTCTTAAGAGAGCAAATATTTCCACAATTGCGGGTATGTCTAGCCTTATAGAAGGCCACGACCAAGCATACATTTTATTGCCTATGGGTACGCATCTCAAAATATCAGATGCCCTATATTCACCCAATTCTAAAAGAAGTCTATTGAGCTTCAAAGACATTCGTATGAATGGTTATCATATTGAAACAAAGGGCGAAGGAAATAAAGAATTCCTTTAGATAATATAAATCGGCCAAGGACATAAGAAGGTCTTAGAAACCATACCCGCACTATCTACTGGACTATACCAAGCTCAAGTCAGTATGATAGAGGCCAATGCTATATTTAATAAAACAACCATTGATCACTTTACACTATGGCATGACCGGTCTGGCCATCCAGGTTTTAATATGATGCGTAAGCTTATAGCTAACACCAGAGGCCATTCACTAAAAGAAAAACGGATCATTCCCAAGCACCTATCATGTGCATCATGTTCACAAGGGAAATTGATCGTTAGGCCATCACCAATTAAGGTGACAAAGGAAACTATAAACTTTCTGGAAAGAATTCAGGGCGATATATGCGGACCAATAAACCCACCGTGTGGGATCTTTAGATATTTCATGGTCCTTATAGATGCATCGACCAGATGGTCGCACGTATGCTTGCTATCGACCCGTAACTTGGCATTAGCCAGATTGCTCGCTCAAATTATAAGATTACGAGTTCACTTTCCAGATTTTCCTTTGAAGACGATACGTCTTGATAATGCTGGTGAATTCACATCCCAAGCGTTCAATGATTACTGTATGTCCATGGGGGTGACAGTGGAACATTTCGCGGCACATGTACATACACAAAACGGCTTAGCCGAATCATTTATAAAACGCATTCAGCTGATAGCCCGACCATTACTCATGAGGTCGAGGTTGCCGGTCTCGGCATGGGGACATGCGGTCCTCCATGCGGCCGAGCTAATACCATAAGTATTCCCCATCGCAATTACTAACGGGTCAAGAGCCAGACATATCCCATCTTAAAACATTTGGATGTTCTGTTTATGTTCCAATTGCTCCACCACAGAGAACAAAGATGGGACCTCGGAGAAGGATGTGAATATACGTTGGATTTGAATCTCCCACAATTATAAAATACCTCGAGCCAACTACGGGCGATTTATTTAAGGCCAGGTATGCGGATTGTCATTTTAATGAATCCGAACTTCCAACGTTAGGGGGAGATCTAAAGCTGGTCAAAGAAATTAAAGAGATTTCATGGAATCAAACATCCATAACATGGCAAGATCCTCGGACTCAAGTGTGCGATCTTGAGGTCTAGAAAATCATTCATTTGCAAAAGCTAGCTAATCAATTGCCAGATTCCTTTGCTGACCCAAACAGAGTGACTAAGTCACATATACCAGCTATAAATGCACCTATTAAAATAGATGTCCAAATGGGACACAGTCAAGTTGCTACTGAATCTACGGCACGTCTCAAACGTGGTAGACCTGTTGGTTCCAAAGATAAACAACCTCGGAAAATAAAAGGTGCAACCGAGGGTGGAACCCGACCAGACATAGCCGGCCTTACCTGGGGCTTGGCCGAACCCAACCAACCGTCCTCAGACGTGGTCGATGAGCCGACCCGACCGAGCACGGTTGATGGTCCGGATAAAACCATGGTCGATGGTCCGTCCGTACCGTCCAGTGATGCTCGGGATGCCTTGCATCATGGTACTGATGATTATGAGAACAATGAGATATCTATAAACTATCTAATGTCTGGGAAGAAATGGAATAGAAATGATGTCGACATCAGTGATATATTTGCATACCAAGTAGCACTTGAACTGATGGAAAATGAGGATCTAGAACCCACGTCAATATATGCATGCATGCAAAGATCAGACTGGCTAAAGTGGAGAATGAGGAAGAAGGCGAGCCGATTTGTCGATAAAAGTTGGCCCAAAATATATATGGGCTTAGCATAAACATGAATAACAACAAATTGTTAATGACAAAGATTTAATGGGTTTTGTCTGATAGAAAAAGAAGTCATGTATGATGAGGCGACATGGCTATTTCTTATTGGTCGATTTTATGCTCCTATGTGGCATGCCTCTCAACTCACGGTATTTTCCTTTTTCTTTGTCAATGATTTCGTTTTATATAACAAAATCTGCGAAAACAAAGCCCGTAATCTTAGAAATATTGATGAAAAGCATGTTTCTCTTGCCTTCAACCACCGTCAATCTCCAGGCTTTCTACACCAGTTGTTAAGATTAGAATCTTGTTGATTGTACCACATCCTGCCGCATTGTTTAAGTCCATACAATGATTTGTTTAGTTTGATGCAGTGTTGATCTCGAGATCCATTTTTTATCTTTCATTTCTATACCCTCTGGGATCCTCATGTAGATGTTATTATCCAGTGGTCCATATAGATATGCGGTTACAACATCCATTAACCGTAAATCCAAATTTTCTCTTATGGCCAGACTGATTAGGAATCTAAAAGTAGTTGCATCCACCACAGGGGAATAAGTTTCATCATAATCGATTCGTGGTCTTTGAGTGAATTCTTGTGCTACGAGTTGTGCTTTTTATCTCACAACCTCGCCATTTTCATTTCTCTTTCTCACAAAGACCCATTTGTACCCAACTGGTTTGACATCTAATGGTGTTCGTATGAGTGGACTGAATACACCTCTTTTCTTTAAAGAATTTAACTCCACGTTTATGGCTTCTTTCCTCGGACCAGACACGGACCCATTTCGTCCAAAGATGGACGGTGAGGAATTCCTTGGTCCCGAAGTGCCATATCTCAGTGACATTGGTACCTTGATGTATTTGGCAACCCATACACGGCCGGATATATCCTTTGCTGTAAACCTCTTGTCCAGGTTCAGTTCCAATCCGACCAAAAGGCACTGGGACGGGATTAAACACATTCTGCGATATTTAAAAAGAACTAAAGATTTAGGTTTGTTTTACACTAACCAAACAAAAAATTTTTAGTTGGTTTTGCTGATGCAGGTTATCTATCAGATCCACATAATGCAAGGTCGCAGACTGGCTATGTTTTAACACATGGTGGTACGGCCATATCATGGCGTTCTATGTAGCAGACCATCTCGGCCACTTCTTCCAACCATGCCGAGATTTTGGCTATCCATGAGGCAAGCCGTGAATGTGTTTGGTTGAGGTCAATGACTCAACACATCCGTGAGGACTGTGGGATGACTGAAGACAAAGAATCGACCATAATGTATGAAGACAATGCAGCTTGCATTGCTCAGCTCAGAGATGGTTATATCAAAGGGGATCGGACAAATCACATACTACCAAAGTTCTTCTTTACCCATGAGTTGCAAAAGGCTAAAGAGGTCCAAGTTGTCCAAGTACGTTCAAGTGACAATTCAGCCGACCTATTCACTAAAACACTGCCGACATCTACACTAAGGAAACTCATTCATCAGATCGGAATGAGAAGACTGAAGGATCTATAGTGGTGCATTCATCAGGGGGAGTAATACGGTTGTACTCTTTTTCCTAACTATGGTTTTATCCCAAAAGAGTTTTACAGGTTAGGTTTTAACGAGGCAACATACCAAACGTATTATGAGCTCTATATGGTTATAACATCCAAGGAGGAGTGTTATGAACCAATTGATGTGGATGCAATAACCAAGAGGATTGAACATAACCGGATCCGACCAGAAAGGAATCTCATCCGACCCGAAAGGAATCTCACTCGGCCAAAAGAAATATACCATCGGCCAAGTGGATAAGGATCGACCAAGACTTTTCCTTTTCCTTATGGGATTATGTTTTCTTTTTCCATGTTTATCTAGGAATGTTATATTACCATTTATCTATTGTAACTCCCTATATATAAAGGGCACCATTCGATTGAGTTGAATAAGAATACAAACAAGTTTCCCCATTATTTCTTAACAATCCAAAGAGAAAAAAATAATAATATCTGTCAACATATTAACAAAAGAGACATTGAATGATATAAATACATATAGATTCCTTGTATTTTATATGTTTAGATAATTGATTATAATTCCTTGTATTTTATATGTTTAGATCATTGATTCTAAGAATTCTCAAGATGTTCTGATATGCTTCATAAAATATGTTCCCTCCGTTTTTTATATTTGACGTTTTAGACGAAATTTTTGTTCCAAATTATTTGACGTTTTCAATTTTCTCTGTAAAATTTATTAATAATTAATATTAGATGACCAATGATATTATAGCTTCTATTTTATTATTGGTTGAATTATGGTTAGGTAAATAATTAATTATGTTTTTGTTTAGAAAATGATAAAAAATTAAATGTTTTTTAATCTATGTGCATAATCCTAAAACGTCAAATATAAAAAAAAACGGAGGGAGTATATGTTTATCGAATACGAACAATAGAATTAATGTGCAATGTTATACTGGGTGTTGTCCAGTACTTTCTCAAAAACAAAGAGACAAGAATATTGCTATAGACGTCTTTAAATAACAATGTCAATAGGAAAGGATGTTTCATGTGAATGTAACTAATGTGGAATCTAACATTATTTTTTTTCAAAGTAAAGCTTCAGATGGTGACGCAACTTAAAACATAAACATCAATCAAACAGATAATGCAGATCAAGCATAACAAATACATATCATGTAAACTCTATAGAAGAAATGCAGATCAACTAATTTACGGAATCATCATATATAACTGAATGTTGAAAAATTAAAAATAATAAAAATTAAATATCTAAAAAATAGAACTTATTATAAACAAGCAATATACATCATGTTGACAAATACAAAAATAAATTATCTTTTTAATAAATATAGTAAAATTTAAAGTTAGTTAAAGATTCGGTACAATTACAAAATATAAAGAGCATTTTTTTGACTCTTTTTGTAATAATTTTCTTGATATTATCATATGATCTCCTTATTTAATTTTCACTTCTTTAGTACCATTTGGCTCAAATATAGAACTAATATTTTCAATTTTTGTATAGGTCTTTTCATCAGGAAAACCTTTATCTAAATTTTTTAAAATAAGAATGTGTACACGTATATGTAAGAACAAAAACAAATATGTTTATATTTTATAGAGCTAAAATATTCAGTACTTATAAAAAACCTTTAAATATATAAGTATAAGCAATTAAAATATAAAAATATATGCATGAATTAATTAAAGTAATTTATATAAAAATATTATACCCGATTTTTACTAGTTACCTTTTTGAAAGGATACAATTATATATATATGTATAAAATTTTATATACACATATTTATAGAAGATAATATAATTAAAGAATATTTATTTTATATATCATTTTATAAATAAATTCATCTAAAATAAAATATTACATAAACATAAGAAATGAAAATAATTATTGTACTTTTGAAGAGATTTTGTGTTTGGTTTAAAAATGAATGAGAGTTTTCTAAGAAATTAATAGGAATATATAAAAGCAAACTTAACTTATTGGCCCTCAATGTGTCCACCTTTACGTTTTTTTCACTTCCATTCTGATAAAAAAAAAAGGGTTTGTCTTAATTGCGAGCATAATATTTATTATCATACGATTTTTTTTCGTTCTGTAAATAAAAATGTGAATGGCAAACAAATGAATATAATCTGAATTTTTGAAGAACTGTATTGACTCTATGTTATTTGTATTTTCATTCAAAACCTGAATCGTAAAACAAAATAGTTAGGGCATCGAGAAGAAAACTTGGAAATAAGACTGTTAAATGAGTGTGTTTATAGGTAGTCTGCATCCAAAATAATGTAATAGAATAAGATCAGTAATGGACAAGTCCATATACAAAGCAGGTTAAATGGAATAAACCTAATTTTATTCGGGATAAAAGGTGTGATATACTATTTAGTCAGTGGATGATTCAAATAACTTAAAAAATTATGTTAAAATCGATTTTGGAGAAGTCACCAAAAAATATTAATTTGGACATGATCATTTAGACATGTACAATTCATTTAAACATAGATACTCCATTTAACACCTTTAGTTATTATATTATTTGGCAAGCAATGCAACATATTATACAATACTTGCACAAGAGATCGCTGCATTTTTCTTTCGCGGCAACAACATTTCAACCAATGACTATTTTTCTGTCTCAACTTCAATCCAATTGTTTGGTTATCGAAAAAGCATAAACCATGGTGTGGTCATCAACTGAAGCAGAGTAATATTGTGTCGCAGAGCTTCAATAGGTTGTCTCTCTTCTTCAGGAACTTGGAGTCAAGTCAGTCCAACGATCGATTATCTACTGTTACAACTTGGAAGCTAATTATCTTTGTGTTAATCCAATTTTTCTTTGGAAAACTGCCATAAACCTCCAATTTACAAAAAAAAACTTACAATTTTCATTTAACCCATTTTAATTTTTAACTTTCAAAAATTATCTAATTTAAAACTTTATTGTTGACCAAATCATTTTAAATACGATTTAGCGGTTGATTTTTTTGTAACTAAAATGGTTTGATCAACGAAAATAAAGTTTAAAAGGAACACATCTTAAACGTTAGAGTTTAAAATGTTTAAATGAAAGTTATATTTTGATTTGTTTTCAAAGATTTGTTTTTACTGGCTTTCTCTCTTTAAGACTGGAAAATTTAACTTTTTCACTTGGTTATTTCTTCAAAATCAGATCGTGGATCATTATTATAACAAATATTACCTAGAAGGCACTATTTTTGAGGTGTGTGAGCGTTAAGACGTAAAATTCTCTTAATATTGCCAAATATATTATCATCTAGTGACTCGCTACTCGCATGTTACCAAAATAAAATGATCTGTATTGATATACCAAGACTGTTGGTCAAACAAAAGTTCATCTTGTTGGATGTCGATACAGTTGTTCTACACACATTAATGACAATTTTAAATTTAAGTTATGAAGTGACTTTAGATTTTGGTTTTGCAGCTACAACTTTGGTCTTACTATCACATATGCAATTGGTTTCTTAGATCCTCTAGATGGTGGTTTGACAAACGAATCTAAATCATATTCGTTGTTAGTTTTCATAATTAATTATAAAACAAAGCAAAAATGTGAAGTAAATAAGACAAAATACATAGCAACTTTCTTGATGAAGTAACTAATCAAAAACAAATAGATTTTGCATGTCTAAACGAGAGAAAGTCGCCAAAATCTCAGATATTTGAATGAAGCGGAACATACACTTCCATTTAAGCCATTTTAATCTTCATTTTAGTCTCCACTTCATATCAATCATATATTTTCATATATTAAATACTCTAGAGTTTCTCATTGTACTACATCAATACCATTAACAGATAATCATTCTCAAATTATAGCCTTAATAAAAAACTTAAATTTTCCAAAATCACTCTTTATTATATGCTTAAACTTGATTATTCATTAGTGACATTTTGGTCAAATTTTTAAGATAGACCTTGGAAAACACTAAACTAAATTAATCAAAATGGTATAAATTGAACTCTAAACAATTATTAGTGATCTTAGAGCATCTCCAATGTATTACCCTATTTTTTACTCTAAAATGGTGTAACACCAAAATGAAGTTGAGTTTTACTCCAATGTATTACTCCATTTTTTACTCCAAAAATATATATTCTTAAATAATTCTATATTGATGTAATTAATAATTGTTACTAATACCTCCTACTTATAAGAATTTACCAATAAATCCCAAACTATCTTATGTTTACAAATATTCCTTAAAAAGAATTTATTTAAATTAAAAATTTATTATTAAAAAGTACAAGAAATGATAAAAAAATAATACATATGTTGGTTCAATAACTATTATTAGGATATTTTCCCCACAAATTCTTAACTAATGCATTTCGTAATGAAAAATGAGCTTCTTTAATATTCCTAAATCGAGCAAGAAAATTTTGAAATCGTAAATCGAGCTTCTCCTCCAATTCGATTGGTGCATCAAGTTCACGATCATCCTCAATTATCATGTTATGTAAAATTATACATGTAGTCATGATGTCGTGTAACAAATTTTCTTCCAAAAAAGAACATGTCCTTTCACAATGGCAAAGCGTGACTGTAGAACTCTAAATGCACGTTCAATATCTTTCCAAATGTGATTTGTCGGATTATTAAATCTATTTTATGTTATGTTATTTTTATTTTATATTATTTATGTTTGTTTTTATAATTACTTTATGCATTTTGATGTAGAATATTAAATATTCTTTTGTGGAATATCCAATTATTTTTCATGTTATTTTATTATTTTTAAATACTATTTAAATAAGAAATAAAAATATTAAAGAATTAAAGGACTATATCATAAATAAAAAAGTTCAACTCCAAAATGGAGTAATGAGTAAGATTACTCCATTTATGGAGTAACCCTAGCCATTACTCCATTTTGGAGTTGAAAATGGAGTGGGGTTGGAGTAGATTTTACTCCAAAATGGTGTTTGGAGGAGAAAATGGAGTAGGGTTGGAGATGCCCTTAGTTGGCTATTTGACTATTTTATTATATGTCCAATTATGAATCATTTACCCGTACTTTTAGTTTAGTTAATTTAGTTATACTAAAAATTAAAAGCAAGAGAATATACCTAACAGTTAATTCTTACGAAGATATAAAAACTTGAGTATATTGCCACCATGATAATGTTTTAATTTAAAATCAGAATATTCTTAAAATTCAAAATTTTCATACAGTTGATCTAAATTATTAATAATAAACATCCTAAATTAGTTTTATTGTTATTGTAATCTGCTATAATTCAGTAAATTCATAACAAATATATTTTTAGAACCTTTTCAAAATTGTGAAACGAAAATATTCCACTTTATATATTTAAAAAACTTTATGGAAAATATAATTAATTAAATTTTAACAATTATTGTAAATATAAAATTTGCACTTGTGCAAATTTTATAGACAAAAATTTCACTTATTTAGCAATCATATATATAACACTTGAGTGACAACTTCAATATTTAACTAATGGTAATTTTTCAATACTCTATAAAATATATATTTCATTCAATATTCTATATAATCGAACCATATGATTTATGAAAATATTATAAAAATAATCAACAAAACAAATATCCATGCTTAAAATACGCGGATCAAAATCTAGTAAACATTTATATCTACATCAACGCATTGAATATTCAGAATTATATTTAAACATAATGGTTACATCTTGATCATGAGTTGTAGGATAAAAATATAATTACTCAGAAATGAGATTATTTATTTATTTTCCATGTTGCACTAGTTAGGTAATTAACTTATCACTACAAGAAAACAATTTATTAACTACAAAATTTAACGAGGAAAGAAGGACCTCGTAAACTTACGTGTCCTTTACGAGGAAATTACGAGTAAAGTCCCGAAACTCGTAGAATCCTCGTGAATAAACGAGAAACAGGTTTCCTCGTAAAATCGACGTTACGTAGCGAGAATATTGCGTGGCATAGTGAATTTCCTCGTAAACTTCTCGCTAACTTTACGTGGACTTTACGGGGAAACCATCTACCGAGGAAACAACGAGGCCCATGGCTTTTTAGTTGTAAACGTGTTTGTTTTGGGTGTATACCACCTACCAACTTTCCTCATAAATTCGAGGTAAAATCTCATCTACCAATTCTAAATTTTCCTATAAATATGTTGTTTGAGTTTCAAATGAAAGATACCCAAAAAATTGAAAACGTAAAAGAGAGAAAAAATTGAAAACGTGAAAGAAAAAAATGTCTGGAGATGGAAATATTTTCGAGTTGCGGAGGTGGATGTATACACACATAGATGGTAACGGGAGAGTGACGAATGAATATCTCGAAGGGCTGGAGACATTTATGCATCAAGCAGATTCTACACCGCTCACGCAAGAAAGCGGTAAGATGTTCTGTCCTTGTCGGAAATGCAACAATTCAAAATTAAGCACTCTATAAAATGTTTGGAAGCATTTAGTAAATAGAGGTTTCACGCCACATTACTATATTTGGTTTCAACATGGAGAAGGTTATAGTAATTATGGGAATGAAGCTAACAGTAGTAATAGCAATTTTCAGGTTGAACCCGCGGTTGATCATTTGCATAATGAAAATAGTTACCATCAGGAGGAACAGATGGTAGATTATGATAGGGTTCATGATATGGTAGGTGATGCATTTGTAGCTCATGATGAAGCTGAAGAACCTAACATAGATGCAAAAAAAGTTTTATGAAATGTTAGATGCTGCGAATCAACCAATTTATAGTGGTTGTAAAGAAGGTCTATCTAAATTGTCGTTGGGTGCTAGAATGATGAATATTAAAACCGAACACAATCTAGCTGAAAATTGCATGGATGCTTGGGCAGACTTGTTTAAAGAGTATTTGCCGGAAGACAATGTGTATGTTGATTCTTATTATGAGATTCAGAAATTGGTTTATAGTCTTAGGTTGCCTTCGGAGATGATAGACGTTTGCATCGAAAATTGCATGATTTACTGGGGAGATGATGAGAAATTAGAAGAATGTCGATTCTGCAAGAAGCCACGATTCAAACCGCAAGGACGAGGACGTAATAGGGTACCGTACCAAAGGATGTGGTACCTACCATTTACAGACACATTGAAAAGATTGTACCAATCTGAAGAGACTGCCGGAGGGATGAGATGGCATGCCGAGCATACTCAGACGGAGGGTGAGATGACTCATCCATCAGATGCAAGAGCTTGGAAACATTTTAACAATGTAAATCTAAATTTCGCTAGCAATAGCCAGAATGCGTATCTTGGATTAGGCACATATGGATTTAGTCCATTTGGAATGTCATGCAGACAATATTCATTGTGGTCAGTCTTTCTTACGCCATACAATCTGCCACCAGAGATGTGCATGCGACAAGAGTTTCTATTCATGACCATATTAATACATGGTCCGAAGCATCCAGGAAGATCTCTCGATGTTTTTCTAAAACCACTGATAAAATAGTTAAAATATTTGTGGTCAACAGGGGTGAGGACATATGATTGTTCAACGAAAACTAATTTTACGATGCGAGCGATGCTTCTGTGGACGATAATTGAATTTCCTGCATTTGGGATGTTGTTTGGATGGACTACACATGGGAGATTATCTTGTCTATATTGTAATGGAATGACAGATGCGTTTCAGTTGAAGAATGGTAGGATGAGAAGTTGGTTCGATTATCACCGTCGATTTCTTCACATTCACCATCCGTATAGAAGAAACAAGACATTGTTCAGGCACAAAAAAGTTGTGAGAGACACTCCTCCTCCATATTTAACTGGAGAACAAATCGAAATGCAAATCGATTACTACGGTGCTCTAGAAATCGTTCCTCGTGGTGGTAATTGGCATGTTCCCAGTAATATGCATGATTATTACGGAGTTCAGCACAACTGGCACAAGAAGAGTATATTTTGGGAATTGCCATATTGGAAGGATCTTCTTTTGCGTCACAACCTCGATGTAATGCATATAGAGAAGAATTTTTTTGAGAACATCCTGAACACAATATTGAATGTCCCTAGAAAGACGAAAGACAACATCAAATCAAGGTTGGACTTACCTGATATATGCTCAAGAAGTGAGTTACATATAAAAAGCAATGGACAAGTTCCAGTTCCGATATTCATATTGTCATCAGAACAAAAGTTGGTGTTGTTTAGCTGGATTGCATCAGAAGTGAAGTTCCCTGATGGGTATGTTTCAAATCTTTTGAGATGTGTTGAAAAAGGTCAAAAGTTCTCAAGGATGAAGAGTCATGATTGTCATGTCTTTTGCAACGACTACTTCCCTTTGCATTTGCGGAGCTACTGACAACAAATGTACATGAAGCACTTGTAGGTAATATATATATTTAAACATATGCTTTAATTATATTTCTTTTATATAAATAAATAAATAATATGATTAATGTGTTTTAAATTTTGAAATATGCAAGGAATTGGAGCATTTTTCAGGGATCTGAGCACCCGTACTCTTAAAGAGAATGTCGTTCAACAACTTCATGAGAACATTCCCATCTTACTCTGCAACTTGGAGAAAATATTTCCGCCAGATTTTTTTGACGTCATGGAGCATCTAGTTGTCCACCTCCCGTATGAGGCATTGCTTCGAGGACCTGTACATTACGGATAGATGTATCAGTATGAGCGGGCCATGAAAAAATTGAAAGGAAAAGCTAAAAACCTCGCAAGAGTTGAAGGTTCTATAGTTGCCGGAAGTTTGACGGAAGAAACATCACACTTCACATCATACTACTTTGCACCGAAAGTACGTATGCGGAAACGAGCTCCAAGAAGATATGATGATGGTGGTGTTGTGCCGACATATTTGGAAAAATATGTTCCAGATATCTTTTGTCAAATTGAGAGATTTGGTGGGAAATTGAAAGAGGTTTGGTGGTCGAGTGATGAAGACCTCCATAGTGCCCACATTTATATTCTTCTCAACTGCGAGCATGCATTGATTCGCTATTTTGAAAGGTAGTTACACATATATAAGTAAACTTATAATTACAGACACATATGTTTTGTTTGGAATTGATTAATTAACAAAAAAATGTACAGCCAATTTGTTACTCAAGTCGAAGAAGCAATCCCGAATATATCCACAAGTGAGTTAGACATAAGGAAAGATCAACACTTTATTAAGTGGTTAAGGAAACATGTATTATAACGTTCTCTTTATTTTTCAATGTTCGTTGTTACTATGATTAATTTCAAAGTTCTTTTTATTTTTGCAGTTGATTATGACAATCTAGATTATCCCGCATGGTTTCACGAATTAGTTCAAGGTCCAGTTGCAAAGGTCACCACATCACCGATGTATTTCACACGAGGCTATACTTTTCATAGATATGAGTATGGTAGACACCGGGCAACAAGTAATTATGGAATATGTGTGAAAGGAGAAACAGATTTCTAAGGGATCTTGCAAGAGATTATTGAAGTTGAATTCTGAGGGTTATTGAAGCTGAAATGCGGCCTCTTCAAGTGTGACTGGTTCGACCCCGTCGTCAACAGAGGTGTTTGGGTTAACAAATTCGGTGTAGTTGATGTCAACGGTGGACGAAGATACAACAAATTCGAGCCTTACATATTAGTTCCCAAGCAAACCAAGTTTGCTATGTTCCATATCCTCGGATGACAACCTCGGGGATAAATTGGTTATTTGTTATCAAAGTTACACCACGTGGACACATAATCGCTGAAGAAGAGACACCTTTACAAGAAGAACACACCAATGGAGTCGAGGAACCTGATCAACAAGTTGATGACATCCTTCTCATCGATCCACATATTTGTGAATACGAAGATTTTCCATACGATAACACAGACGAAGCTGTTGAAGACAAGTTTAATGAAGATGATGATGTTTCTAGTGATGACGAAAACGATAATAATGTATCCGAATGATGTTTACTTTATTTGATTAATGAATGTGTTTACTTTGTTTGATTATGAAAATGATGTTGGGGTTTGGGGTTTCGGTTTGGGGTTTTGGAAGAAGTAGAGATTGATGTTATAAGTTAATGAAGTTGGGGTTTGGAGTTTCGTTTTTTAGGGATTTAGGAACATTTCCTCATAAATTCCTAGTAAAAAGAAAACACGGACCTGGTTAATTCCACGTAAGACAGTTTCCTCGTAAAATCCACGTAAAGCAAAAACGTGGGACTGGTTAATTCCTCGTAACATTTCCTCGTAAAATCCTCGTGGGCCCAAAAGGGGGCCTAGTTAATTCCTCGTTAAATAAAACACGGGCCTGGTTATTTCCTCGTTAACGAACCTGGTTTTTACGAGGAAATAAACACGGGCCTGATTATTTCCTCGTAAATTTATGTGGGCTTTACGAGGAAATAAACACGTGTCTGGTTATTTCCTCGTAAAGTTACGTGGTTTTTAAGAGGAAATGTAATTGCCTATATAAACTCGAGCCACCATATTTCTCTCATTCGTAGCAAGTTCCTCTCTATCTCCTCTTAAGGTATTCCTCTTTACTTCCTCTTTAGATAGTTTAGGTGGTTAGTTTAGAAAATTTAGCTTATTAGGTCGTAACTTTGTATTTTATATGTGGTTAGTAATATATTTATGTTTTTAGGTGGTTAGTAATATATTTATGTTTTTTTATTAATATTTTGATTTTTTTTTTTGTAGATGGTTAGAGCTAATAAGCTTAAGAAAATGACGACTCATTACAGAGACATGTTTACCGTGCCTAGTACTCATATAGGCGCATCATCTTCAGCTCCCGGTTCGGTTCCGGATACTGTCCCCGAAACTCAGTCTTCTCAGAGAATCTCGCAGTCACCTCCTCCTCCTCCTCCTGCTGCTGCGGCCGAAGTTCATCCCGACTTGCTCGTGCTGCCGACGGCTCCTTATGCTACGTACATCGTCGAGGACCTTCTCGCTCAGCCAGGCAGGGAAGATTTACCAGTCATAGACCCCGACCGACCGGAAGGCGCTTACTGACACTTTTCATGTTTACACATATTTTTTATTTATAACAACATTCAAATATTTAATAATTTTAATTTGTTTTTGTTCAATTCAGGTTTGGGGCCGATAGTCGTGTCGCTCGGACCGTAACCGAAGTGATCAAAGGTTATTTTCTCGACGCAAAACCGAACTGGAAAACGACGCCGAACCACGTCCGAAAGACATGGTTCAAAATGTTCGCGGTAAATGACTATTAATTTTTTTTTAATTATTACGATTTTTAAAATATTTTTAGACTAATCTTAATATTTTTTTTAATTTTGTTTACAGAAAAAATGGCGTTGGTCCATAGGAGTGAACGAGGACATGAAGGAAGCTTTTGTCAAAAAGGCAAAAGAGCGATTGTTGCACACGGTGTCTAACTAGAAGGACGATTATTTGGTCAACGGTTATGAGCACGGGAAGCCCGCTGAGCTCACAACGGAGGTATTGGATGGCCTCATACGTTGTTGGAACTTGCCATCCTCGATCAGATTCTCCAACAGCTGCTCCTCTTCCCTTCTGACGAGAGACGAGCATGGCAACATGCCCATGCTTCACTCTTCAGGTCAAACACCACACGCCGGTGTCCTTCTACATATGGTAAATATTTAAATTAATTAAATTCTTACTATATCTATTTTAATTGATTAATTATTTTTAAAAATATTTTTAGGATAAAGAGACGAGAGTTCTACCATCTCTTAAGGAACTTTACGAGAGGACCCACAAGAACAAGGCTGAGCATTTGTAGATCCTAGATCCGAGCAAATCTACAACGACGTTGTTGCTCGGGTTGAAGAGCGCCAAACCCAGCTGACCCAGCAGTCCGCCAATGGGATACCCGTCATATTATCCACAATTCAAGTGGATGAGATTTACGAGGAGGTAAAAGTTTTTTATTACTATTAATTTAATATCTATTTTTTTATTATTGGCTAACAATAATTTTTATTTTTTAAAAGGTCGTCCCTAAAAAAAGGGACGTAGATTGGGGATTGATTCCGTTAATGATGTCCCAAGAGCGACATCGTCTTATGCTCAGCGACGGGAAGATGAGACTGCTCAGCTGCGTGCGGAGTTGAACGCGACGCAAGCTCAAATGGGTTCACTCGAGAGTTTCCTGGACGTTCTAGTGGCTGGAAATCCGCAATTGGAGCTGATGTTAGCAACGAGACGGAGACAATTGGGCATTCCAGACCCAGACCCCAGAACAAGATGGACAGAAGAAATGACGACTCCCGTAACCCCTAGCTCTTTTATTTCCTTTTGTTGTAATATAAATTGTATAAAACTTAAATATTTATAAAATATTTTCGTTCTATTATATTAATTTAATTTTATTTCAAAAAAATATTTTTTATATTTTATTATATTTAATAAAATTATCAATGCAAAAATTATCAATGCAGGGTAAAATAGGTTTCAAAGTTAATTACTCGTTAACTCTACGAGGAATTAACTACGAAATGTACCGTGGGATTTACGAGGAAACATTTACGTGGATGTTACGACGAAAATTAACGAGAGGCTTATGAGGAAATAGTTACGTGAATTTAACGAGGAAATAGTAGTGAGTGTTTTACGAGGAAACGTTTACGTGTAATTAGCGAGGAAATGTTAGCGTGTATTGTGCATGGATATATTGCGTGGCTTTTACGAGTAAATGTAGGCCCGACGTTACGAGGAAACGTTCCCTCGTAAACTTACGTAGATTTAACGAGGAAATAGTTTTTACGACGAACGTGGCACGAGATTTACCGTTTCGTGGTTATTTCTTCGTAAAACCTCTTTTATGAAGAAATAACCACGAAATTGACCCTCGCTAATTAATATATTATTTTCTAATATTGTATTATATTAAACCGAAATAGCTTTTTTTTCTTTTGGAAGTATTCTAAAATTTGGCATATATGTCCTTTTAGTTGATAAATTGGCTCTAAACGAAATAATTTTTCTAAATTAATTATTTTAAAGTTTGGTCTATACATTCAAGATTGATTAAAGCACTCGCTAAACAAGAAATCTCTATAAACCGTCTAACGATCGCCTATTAAATTTTTAACGCTAACTTTTAGTGGTATATTATACAAATGAAAAGTAAGGTTCATCCAAATAAATCGATTAACCTATCAAATCAAGTACAATAATCAAAAATCAATAAACATTTTAATAAAATCTAAATTCAATCCAAAATCACAACTTAAACCTTAACTGATGCCAAATTATATTTTTTTCCATGATCAGTTGTAAGTCGCAGCTTGTTGTTCGTTTTGATGTTCCTTAATTGAACGAGCAATTTGTCGCAAGTCGCTAAAAATTTTAGCAACTTAAAATTTAAAGATTTTAAGACCTATCCCTGGTTTATGCGACTATTCTTCACTATTTCTTAGATTCATAAGCCCAAAGTCATTTTAGTGGAATCTTTTATACATAGTTTTTTCCCACCAAAACATCTTAGAAAACATTTTGGCCCTTAGAATTCTGGTATCTTATTTTTGTGCAATTCACAAGATTCAAGAGGATCATGTAGTTGACAAAAAAAAAAAAGAGGATCATGTAACATGCAAATGAACAATATTTCGTTGTCGATGAAACATCAAAACAAACTGGGCCAAAACCAAATCATTATATTTATGAATAAAAACTAAAAATAATCTAACTCAATTCTAGAATCAACTATTATGTCTTATCGGGCTTTTCTAATTACTAAAATTTCAGAAAATGTTCATCTATTTAAAACTGAAGTACAGAATTACCGATTAACTGTACATCAATGAGTTTAGAAATTGCATTTATTCCATAACCATTTTTCAACCGCTTCTTTCTTTGTGACTATGTGTGCGATGGGCACAACTCTCCTGATCCACGTGTCTGCCGGCTCCGTGCCTCCTTTAATTTCTAGTATTTTTTTTTTTATTTTGGTGGTTTTATGGAAACCACCATGAAGAATACAAATGTTTAAAAACGAATATGACAGGAGGACAAAGTCAAAACTGAACCATGTTAGAAGATGGAAATTCTTCAATGTCCACAACATTATTAATGAATCACAAGATGATGATTGTTTCTTACTAATATCAACACAAAGCATGTTATATCTTGGAGCGGAAATGTATGAAACATATTGAGATGTAACATATGGATCATATCCAAAGATCTTATAATTGATAAAAGGCTTTTGATCATAATAGATAACATCCAAAAAAAAATCATATTAGATCGTAAACGAAACTGGATAAAGTTAGCGAATCAGTATATTATGCGGATTAGCATCATGCTATTTTTTTTCCAACTTCAAAAATTTAATAGTGTAATTGTTGAAAGTCTGTTTCATATAATTGTTTTCAACTTCTCCATTTGATTTTAAATAAAGTTCTAACCGTATGCCATACAAAATTATAAATTTAAACTAAACCGGGTAAATTTCTTAAACCTAAATTGGACCGGATTAGAAACCAGAAGAGTCCGGTTTGAAAGAAACTGGAATGTGAAAGAACTTTCAGGAAAGACTAGGCTACAGAAACACGGTTACTTTCTTCAAATACAGTTGCAGATTAGAGAGAAAACGACAACGTATCATCAGAACAATCGGGAATCCCCTCGTCTCCTCGCATTCAAAAGAAGAGACTAGAACTCTATCTCCCCTCTTATAAATACAAATCCTGGTGCTTTCCTCCTTCCCTGTCTAAAGATAAAAAACAAAACAATCTATCTCTCTAACGGTCTCTTCGATTATAGAACAGCGATGGCGGAAGTTCAAATGGCTGATGCGGAGACATTCGCATTCCAAGCAGAGATAAACCAACTTCTCAGCTTGATCATCAACACTTTCTACAGCAACAAAGAGATCTTTCTCCGTGAGCTCATCAGCAACTCTTCTGATGTACGTTCTCTTCTCCTTGAATCATGATTCCTCTGTTTGTTCTTCAGTATCCATCTGTATTGATGAATTTTTTTTTTTTTTTTTTTTTTTGTTTCTTATTATGTTTGTTGATTTTCCATCATTGAATCCTTTGATTTTTTTTCCAAAATGATTTTCTAGGTCTTCTATTGTTATACATCTGTTGTTTTCTAGGTTTATTATTTTTTCATTTAATTCTTTTATTTTTTCTAGTTGCTTGTTTTTAAGTTGTTCGTAATCGTTAACCTTTTCTTCGAGTTTTTTATTACACTGTTTTAGTTGTTCAAAATCATAGTCTTGTTTTTCTTCTATTTTTTGTACCTTTTCTAATATTGCCTTTATTTGATCTCCAAGTTTTTCTGTCATAATTTCTCTATTAATTTATTTACAGTTTCCGTAAGATTTTTTACTGTTATTAATACATCATCAAGTCCTTGTAATTTATCCAGCTCATCTAATATTTTTATATCATTTTTTATTTTATTTACGTCTCTTTTTATTCTAATTTGGTCTATCGCTATGCTACTAATTATTTCGGTTTTGATGTTG